>JARHVA010001744.1:1160000-1282500 GCA_037957365.1 Torreya grandis | reverse complement strand
TTATTGTTACAATTGAAAAAATGTATGGCCCTTGGTTTTGGTCTTGGTCACAATGTGATGGATTGTATATGCTTCTTGATATGTTAATAAACCAATCTTGAGGTTATTTCTAGTTTTTTGAAATATAACACATAATAAAGGCCTTTCTATGCAATAGTTATCATTATTTGAATGTTTTTGTAACTAAATAAGCATATGGCCCTTGGTTTCAATCTTGATTATCTTTTTTATCCTTTATTTTTATATAAAAAATCAAATTCAACAAAATAAAATGTTATGAATGAATTTCACTTCTGTAATGTAATGACCTATAATAGAAAGACACAATGTTTTCATAATTGTCAGGTTCTTAATACAGCAAAACCAAAGGATTTAGAATGAATTCATGAAAAATCAAGGAAAATAAATAATTTTAAAAAAAGTGGAATCTATTAAAAACATTATGTCTATAAAAAGAAACTTCCATAGATAAACAATGCAAGTGCATAACAAAACATATATATTAGTATCCATGTTTACATCTTGTCATGTTGTTCCACTAAAAATTATAATTTTTAAAAATTAATAAAGAGTTTTAAATCTAAAATTGATTCTCATGGAAATACAAGTAACAAATAATACAATTCCACCACCCTACACAAGGAATAAAAGCACATGGGCAAACACATGGATGAATATTTTTGTCTAAAATAAACAACTATGCTTGAAAATAGAAAATAATAATACTTGTTAATATTTTCAAAAGATTTATGATAGACAAGCTCCATATGAGCAACACATATAAGTGATTATAGTTTATAGATTTATGAACCTACTAATCCATAGAAAGTTATTAGATAAACAAACACAATAGAAATAAAACATAGGAATGATTAATTTGGAGGCCTTTTTATGATGCCATGATGGTTTGTAAGACTAGACCACTTTGATGGCATTCAGAATCATAAATTTCATACAATAACAACCAAAATAGATATTTCTAGATTTAATGTTGTAGTTTTTATAAAAAAATAAAACACATATAATATATTACTAATGTTTGTATACTTCATACTGGGATTCTACCAAATACAAAAATAATTCAAAATGATAATAAATATAGATAATTAACATAACCAAAGGGGTTTAAGTTAGAAATGAATGTTCTTAAGATATAGCAATTTATGGGATGACAAACATTTATAGCATTGAAATGGCATATGATTTGGTTACCAAACACAAAAACTCAATATATGCTTTGAATTCAAATATCCATGAATGTGTAAAAACTTACATTTTATGAATCGTTCAATTTATTTTAATTTTTTAATTCATTTAAAAATTTTATGGAATAAAATTATGAAGTTATTCATACACAGGAGATAAGTATACAATCAATAAAAAACACCATTATAGTTTATTTAAGCCAAATGAACCTATAGATATGAATTTCTCAATTATTGCTAATATTTTTAATACTCATTCTAATATATTCACATAATGAACTCTGATTAAGTAATAGGTAAATAAAAAATATGTATTCAAACTAAAAATAAAATACTCACTATATAATCTACACATTCTAAACTTCCTAATTATATTAATATATTATGATAATTTATTGTTTTATAACAAGATGCTTATGAATTATTTCAAGGAGAGATCAAAATACATAAATGAGTAAGCAATGAATTCAAGTATTATTAAAAAGGATTGAATTTAGGTTTTATTAAAAAAAGTCACATAAAAAATATTAGATATGAGAATAAAAATAAATAATACATGCTAAAAATGATGAGCGAAATTTTATATTTCAACAATTATACAATAGAGTAGTATGTTTATAAAACCATATATTTTTTAAAAATATAAAAGTTTGATCTCTTTTTTTGTTATTCATCAAATAACATCAAATTATTTCTTACCATGTTTATCAGATGCTTATTTGGGGACTTGTTTAGGTTCTTCCTCTGATTATTGGGGCACTTCCCTTTTTCGTACTATTTCTTCAACAAATTTCTTAATTGGAAGGTCAACTTTGGATGCATTCTTCCCACATTGAACTAAAAAATTCATAAAGGTAGATGAGAAGTGTTTGTGTTCTCCATCTTGGATGTTCTAATTTTTACCTTCAAGGAAGCCTTCAACTGAGACTTCATGGGGTGGGTCAGTTTATACTACTTTGAGATCTATAATCATTTGAAACATTTTTTTGAATTTACGACCTTTAGCAAGCTTCTAACAAGTATTGTGCATGGTAGTTAAGAAAAAGTGGTTAGTGACCCAAGGATTTTTTTGATAGTTTTATTACATTTGAAAGGAAAAACTCAAAAGGTTGAGTGAATTGGTAGCCAATGAGTTTAGATTTGCATTTTTTTGCAAAACAAATGCTAAATTTTTTGTTAAACATGTAAAATGTGCACCAAAAGAAGCTTTAATGTATTTAACTAACACTTTTAAATGAATACAAGGGATTGAAAAAAAAATTATAAACCAATGGTCACATCCTTTTGCTAAAAATGCTTTTAAATATTTATATTTTTTATGTATAAAAATTGTCCATACATCAAACATATCTAATTTTTCTAATTTGTTCAAATGTTATTCAAAATGTTTGAGTTGCAAGATGTGCACACCATTTCATTTGCCCATTTTTTTAAGATTAGATAAGTGTTTTGATCATTATGTATCAAAATAATATATTAATATGCAAGATACTTACAAAGCGATTTGTTTTAGAGTTCATGCATTATAGTATTACTCAATCTTGTTATAGTCATGTGTAGAGTTGCCTAAAGTAAAAAATGTCAATCTTGTTAGAATCATTTTAAGTTATTACTTATGTTAACTTGTTGTTTGTATTATTTTTAATACCTTCCATTATTAGTTAAATATTTTAATCTAAATTTGTCCTGAAATTTTTGGTGTAAATAAAATGTACAGGAACCATGTTAATATCATAAATAATGATACCATATTTGACCCAAGACTTGTGAATTTTATATTTTGAATATTTTAGTCATTTATTTCATTTTATCAATGTCATGTCTTAGTTTATTATAAAAACTATAAATGATAAGTTTTCATATAAGAATGTTGCATCAATCTCTATAGTTTATAGGAAAAACTAGAAATGAGAATCTTTTCATTTAAGAGTAGTTGCATCAATAGCTACACCCTTTGTGTATGTAATATTATCCAAGTTACTTAATGTATTCTCCCATTATTTTAGGACATTCTAAAAAAATAAAAAGGGTATTACATGTGCCATACATTTGGTATATAAAGATAATAAAACGCAATGCAATTACAAAGTTAAATTTGAATGTCAAGGAAATTTAAAATAATACAAGTCCAAAACCCTATGGAAACAACATAAATGCATGAACAAACATATATATTAATATGTATGCTTATAATATGTGATTTTTCTTGAAACCAAAAACTAAATTATGAGTCATACGTAACAATGTATTTTTATGCATACTTTAAGAAACAAACGAAAATGAATAAATAATTTTTTTTAATATATAAAGGTGAACACTTTTGAGCAAAGCTATGAGCTAAAACAGAGGAGTTTTTATAAAGATCAGAGATATAAACTAGTGATAAGACACAACATGGGGCCTAGTCCTAAAGAAACACGTCACCAACCAAGCCTTACTTGAATATAAAGGCAAACTTACAGACATGGTAGAAAGATTCAAGAGGACAAAGGCTACACATCTCAAGATCTAAAATGTACTAATCAATATAACTTATATACACAAACAACAAACAATAATTGAATCAACCACTAACTAAGGGAAACATACAAAACATCTAAAATACATATTAATAAGAACCAAAAAATAATAATTTGAATACCCAAGAAGAAATAATAAAAATAAATTGATCAACCGTAGGAGGGAATAATCCTTATTCTAGAAGGGAATTCATCTAATGTCCTTTGAAAACCATATAAAATTATATCCTCAACTTATTGTCACAAAATTACTACCTCATATCTTTGGCATCTACATTTAGCCAACATGACCACATCATATTTGTATTGTGCCCCACTAAAACAAGAAGGGGGTTGGTTATGGCACCTAAGAGACACCCATAGATTCTCTAATAAATCATCAACCAAATTCCCATCACAACATCCATCAAGAACCAAAGGATGAGAATCCAACACCCCCTCAAGGGAAATAATATTCTCCTTCATCATATTCTTAGGGGATATTGGAGGTTTGGAAGAGACATGAGAATGAAGAACCACACATTGGGCAAAGAACATATCACGCTTGTGCCAGAGAAATCAATGTCAAAAGGGTCCTCATTCTTTCTCCAAAGCTTTTGAAAACTTAAGGAACCCTAAACTAAACAATAAACAACATGATGTATTATTAGATTGCATCGAAAACATTTGAAATGGTATAATTTTTATTTAATGAGTTAAATACATGAACCTCAAGAAGATTTCACCTTGACAGAATGAAAGAGACATTTGGACATGTTAATGATAACACACACCCTCATTGTTCTTATTCCCTTAAAGCTCTCATCCATCTTGATCAAATATCCTATCAAGAAATTTATCTATTTGAGATGATCCTCCTTACTCAATGTCTCTTAATTGTTCCTTGCAAGCTAACTCCTACTATAATAATTGTGTGTGATAGGAAACTCTCCATTGAGGATATTCATGAGGTAGTTATGCAAATGGCCAACAACAAAACTCCTAGATGTGATGGGTTCCCCTATGAATTATACAAATTAATGTGGGATACCATTGGGATAGATATATATCAAGTCTGTCTTGAAGCCTTCTAAAACTATTCATTGGGCATTGCCATTAATAAAGGGCACATCAAATTCATCCCAAAGCAAGGAACCCTTAAATTAATCTATAACTAATGTCCTATCACTTTTCTCAATATCTCTTTTAATATTATTTCTAAAGCATTAGTGATTCATATTTTCCACCTTCTACCTCTAATTTTTCAACCTGAATAAATGAGCTTCATTTTAAGAAGATAAATTATGGATAATGTCATAGTTATGTGGGAGGGTATGTAATAGTCCCACTGATCCAATCAAAGGGATATGTTTATCAAAATACATTTTGAGAAAGACTATGATCACATTGAATGTCCCTTTTTCTTGGATATGTTAAAAACCTTAGAATTTGGCCTAAAATTTATACAATCCATTCAAATGCTTTTTGAAGATGTCTATGCCTTCCTCTCCATTAATTGTGTCAGCATTAAACACTTTTGTCCCTTTAAATCCATTAGCCAAGGTTTCCCACTAGTGCCTAATCTGTATGCTCTTAATGCTAAATGTATTAGATACCTATTGGCTAATGCTCAATCTCAAGGTCTTATCCATAGTATCTCCTTATCCACTAAGGAAGCTTCTCAACTCCTTAATGGTAATTTTGAGTAGGATTATTTTCTCACTCTCATTGCAAATGAATCTAATGATTCCAATGTGATTAATTATGTTTATATATTGTCTTTCCTCTAGACCTTCTATTTAATGGTGAAATACTCAATGTTAAAGACAATCCTTCCTCCCTCTATCTCCACAAGTGAGCTATTATGAGTGGAAATGGCTCTATTGATAATATTTTAAAATTTTTGGGTATTCATTTTTCATTCCAAGCTTCCCATTCTATTTTATGACAATATGTGGTGGATAAGGTCATGAAAACACTCTTGTATTAGATGACCAAACCCTTATGCTTGGCTATGAAGTTTAAAATTTACTTCAAAGTGTTTGCAACCACCCATGTGTATTATTCTTATTTTTGGGTGTTGTCTAAAAATCTAGTTTAAAATCTTGAAAATATTCTTAAATATTTTATCTAGGATAATGCCTCCATTGGAAAAGGTTTACATAGGGTTTTTTAGTAATTTTTTTATCTTCTCAAGGAATCAAGAGGTATGGGTTTGATTGAAATTTATTGTCAAGGACTGGTGCTCTATGTCAAGTGGATTGTACTTCCCATTGAAATATGTTGGACCCTAATTTTGTAAAATATTCTAAGTATTTTGGAGACATAAGTACATATATTCAATGGCATGGGAAGAGTGTAGAAGACCACAACATAGGAAATAATGACCCAAAAGAGAGAAACATGGGAGGACAACATAGAGGTAAGACCTTAGCATAAAAGGGTAAGTTGCAAAATAAAAATAAATGAAAAATGAGGAGAATAAGATGAAGGAATCAGAAAATCACAAGACTAGGACAAGGGTGTAAGAAGTGAAGGTAATTACAAATCATTTCATGGAAGTAATGGAGATTAATCTCAATGTGGATCTAACATTAGCTCATGAAGGAGGAGGAACATGAAAGCAAATGTCTAGCATAGAGATAATATATAGGGAATATTGAGGCTAATTCAAAAGGAACTTAATTGTAATGGATTGCAAAAACTTATTTTATAAAATAGTCATTGTCTTTTCATCTATAATATATTAATGATGCAACCTGAGAATGGGTTCTCTTATGTATAAATACCCATATATCTTTGATTAGAAAGTGTTGTTTTATGTAAATGTGTTGTTTCTATCAAGATGGAGATATATAGATAATATGTATTGAATGAAGAACCTTTATAATCTTATCAAATGAGATCAATGGAACTAATACTTTGTGAATCTTGATGTGTTGAATCTATTTGGTGTTAATTTTGTTTTATAGTACTAGAGTACATGCATTGTGTGAATGCATCAAATGGATAACTCTAAAATGATGTTTGTAATAACAATGATTAAATGTGTTAACTCAAGTGGATAAGCATTATTTGTCTATTCACCATCATGCAGTATAACTAATGGAAACTAATATAGGTTATGTGCCTTGGATGAGCACACAAGGTCGCTCATGTGATATGCCAACGCACTAGCATGATGGTTAATCCCTTCCTCTAGGCATGTGACTAGTACTTAATCATCTGAAACTAAGGATAAAAAAAAACCCAACATTTTGGTTTTGTTTCTAAGACCTATTGCATTTATTAGCATGATGGTAGAAATATGATCAAGTAACTATCTTTGAAAAATGTTGAATGTTGGGTTGGTACTATAAAAGATAGTTTTACACTTTAAAATATTGAATTAGGAGTTTATACATGAACATGGGTAGCGAATTACTCATATGATTCTCTATATGAAACATTCTTTATAGACTTACCCATTCACTTTCATGTTTGGCTTTTAAAATATGTGCAAGACCATTTAAAAACTTTTGGATAGAAGGCTCGTTGGTTAATAGAGCATCAAATAGCCTTAGTAAAGTTTAAAGCTACTTGTACATGTGTGATGGATGTGTGGTGGAAAGGAGAACTCAATAGCTACATTTTGGAATACATTGTCTCTACATACTCTTGTTTGGAGGAAGCACAATTCAACTTTCTGAGGGAAATGTGTGGGAGGTATCTCAAGCAATTTTCTTTAGAGATTAATAATATTATGGTTGATTTTGGACATGAGGATTTACCCATGGATAATAAACTCTCTCACATGTGAGCAATACAACTGGTGAGGAAATGAAGGGGTACACATTGGTATGGGATTAGTAATTTAACTTGGAAATCAGATAGTGGGAACTACATAAATAGAATTATGATGAATCTAGGAATAAGGATATGAGATGTAGTGATCCCAAGGGTAAATAAGAGGATATTAGAAGTGACATGAGAATTCAAAGGGAAAAAAGGAATGGTGAGTACTCCCTAACCATGGATTTACACCCTTCACTAGAATACGTACACACAAAAGAAGTTAGACAAACATTGATAGTAGAATCCAATCCAAATAAACCCAATTCCCACACCAGAGCACATGCTCATACATTTGAGTTTGATGAAATTATTATTATAAATTGGGAAGTTGAATTTAGAATGGAGATCATAGAGGAATCTATGGAAGTGCAAGATTGAGATAACAATTTACCATTAATTTCTACCTTTCCATTACAAGAAAGACCTATGGATCACCTTGCAATGCTCAGTGGACCAATTATAACTAGTGGGTAGACTAAAAGCCCAATAATAACTAATAAACCTCCCCTAGTGCCCATTATCTCTGGTGTACTTATTGTTGCATTAGGCATGGGAGGCAATATTGGTGGTGGTTCTACTGGAGCTAGAAGATCAAGAAACAATGTAAGATGCATTGGTGGAACTCCACCTCAGAGTTTAGGGGGAATTGGAGGAGTGATAATGGACCTATAATTTACTATAAAATGACACTTCACTTACCTAAATATCAAGGTGTCAAAAATACAATAGAACATGTTCATAAGTGTGAAATCTAAAGTTATTTAAAATGGAGATCATAGAGGAATGTATGGAAGTGCAATATTGAGATAATAATTTACCATTAATTTTTACCTTTCCATTACAAGAAAGATGTATGGCTCACCTTGGAATGATCGATGGACAAATTCTAACTAGTGGGTAGACTACAGGCCCAATAATAACTAATAAACCTCCCCTAGTGCCCATTATCTCTAGTGAACCTATTATTGTAGTAGGCATAGGAGGTAGTACTGGTGGTGGTTTTAATGGAGCTAAAGGATTAAAACATAGGATACATTAGAGGACCTCTACCTTAAGGTTTAGGAGGAATTGGAGGAGTTTTAGTAGACCTATAGTTTGCTATGAGATGACACTTCACTTACCTAAATATCAAGGTGTCAAAAATGCAACAGAACATGTTCACAAGTGTGAACTCATTTGGTGAGCATAGGGTACAACTTATTATGAGAAAAAGGCATCTAAGATTTTTGATAATTTATTAGATCCTATGCACAAATGGTATGAAAAATTTGATCCCCAAAAAATGGTTATGAATTATTAAAGGCTATTTTTTCCAAGAATTTGATATCCCTAAATTTGAGCAGCAAAGTATTGTTGCCTTAAAATATATCAATAAAGAGATAACTAAGTGTGTGTGCATGCATGGTACATGTTTCAAAATACTTATTTCAAATATATCATTTGAAATTAACCTAATTTAACATGATCAGTGGTTTTTGGGGGTTTTAATACTTCTATTCTGATGAACCCTATCCCACAAGACTTTCATTGAATTGTGCAAGGAATTGGAAGCCACCCTCCATGCCAAATACATGAGAAGCATATATATGGGGATCATATTATTCATAGAGTATTAGATTAATTTGATTTTTTAGCAGTTGGATAATCTTATAGACAATAATGCTCATGATACCCATAGTGGCTTGCGATGTGTTGAATGTGAAGTAGAAGGCCATAATATAAATAACTATCCATAGAGGAATGTTTGTGTTGTATTAAAATAGTCCTATGGGATTTGTAATGAATATCATAATGTAAGGAGTTATACCTTACTTCAACATGCCACCCAAGCTAAAGTGTCATTATACTTTAAAATATGTGGTGCATATGTGCATGATACCAATGACTGTCATGCCATTAATGAGATACATTAAGCATGCACATGAGATATGTGGCAAACTTACATAGCTAAAAAATAGTAGGATAGTGAAGGTCAACATTTCATAAGTCAAGGGCATGGAAATAGATGTAGAGGTGGTCAATTTCCACCTAGGACATTTTATAATTGTAGCTCTTCAAACCAATGCCAGCGTGATTGCACGGTCTATTCAACCTATGCCTTCTGTAAAAATTAACATCACTTAGAAGAATGTTTTGATTTATATACTTCCATTACTAAATAACAAAATGAGAAAGGCATCAAGATGTTTCATGTTACAAAAAATCCAAATGCTCAGTGGAAAATGTGTCCTACCACTCGACCAACTGGACCCAATACCAATATTATTACATGGAGCGGTATGGATTCCAACCCAAATTCACATCCAAATACTAAAAATGTTCACCATGAATAACCTCATGTACAATAATATCCTAATGTTGAACATAATAAATAAGTGTTATATGATACAATGACCTTAGTTTAGGAACTGTAAGGCAAAACTGAGTTCTTAAAGGACAATGATGCTAACATGCAAGTTGAAATGTAAAAAAATACAATACCCACAGACTCAGGGCATGATTATTTCTAAGAGTTATGCAAAATATTCCTTAATGAGGACATCATCCCTCTCCTCAAGAATTGGTTATGATATCAAATGACAAAGCCTTCAGAGGATCATCATTTGAACCATGCACGATGACAAGATACCTATATTAAACCAAATCTATAATGTGACAAAGAGGTCCTTATCAATGCATCCATTGATGGTTGGATGGTCCATGACATCTTAGTGGACATTGGTATGGAGGTTAATTTTTTAACCAAATAATATTGGAAGCCAAACTTTGTAACCCTCCCCATGTCTTGTTCACAACTAACAAGACATACACACTACCCATAGGTGTTATTAAGGATGCCATCATCAACATATTGGGAGTTGCATTCAAGGGTAATTTTGAGATGATTGAGCTTGTTAAATCTAATTCCTTCCCTGATCTTTTGGGTCAACCTTGGTGCTATGATAATAATGCTAACTTGCATTTCAAGAAGTGGTATGTCATCTTTGAGAATGACACATAATGTGTAGTCATTCCTCTAAATAATGAATAGGGACTCCCATTTTTATAATCCATTGATGTTAATGAAGATGTTAATATAATTTATAATATTACTACCCAAGGAAATGACATGTGGATCCTACTCCTAATGGCATCTTGTGTTGGGAATATGATCAATGTATCTCTGACACTACTAGTGTTGCATGTGACCAATAGGATCAAGGTGCATATGATCTAATAAGGCACATTTGTGGTGTCTTAGATATATTCCTAAGATCCCCTAAAAATATTTCTTAGTGCCACAAAATTATTTGCCTCACTGGTGGATGCCTGATGGTTAGACTACCCTTATAGTTGGACCTGGCACCTAGGTTTCATGGTTTAATATAAGTTCAAGAATACTTACAATATTTATATTCCTACTATGTTAATTAGGATGAAAGGTTCCTATGTGATCAATATTATATTTAAAGGAACAAATTCTTAATGGTGGTCTACTCATACGTACCAATTGGATACATGGGAACAAGTATGTGAAGACATTGATAACTACTTACACCATGATAATCGCGTTCGTGCCACCCAAATTTATTGTGGTATTACTTATTCAGAAGAATATATAACCCAATGTGAAAGCCTTTGGAGTGCCAATAAAACATTTTTATCAAAATTATTATGGGTACATGAATTCTATACTACTCTACACACTTAGGCTAGGGTACTGTACATTCACTAATAAATGTGTAATGACATGAATACCTAAAAGTGCATCAAACATGATTTGATTGCAACCTTTGCATTTTCTTCACCAAAAATAGATTTGAATTTGTCTTTGTAAGTGATCTGTCAATAGTTATGGGTGATCAAGCACTAGTTGAAGACTAGATACAACATATGCATGACATAACTAATGATAATTTATCTATCCTTTAAGAACCTGATACTCTTATCATGGTTTTGTTGGAGTTTAAATATCAACCAAATCATGCATATAGGGAACAAATATGTAAGGCAAGTAAAAGGTTGTGTACCAAGATGATGAGGGTACCGATTCTAATCCATTAGAGCCATCATTTGACCACTTAAATCTAAATATGGAATGTGGGCCAATGATGTTAGAGATATGATGCAATCTAAGAAAAAAATGTATTTTTTTCCACTCTAAATAGTTTAGTAGAAAATTATAATGGATGATGCACCAAAACAAGCCACTGTGGGAAATTATTGGTCTGATGTTGAGATAACCAAAATATTTAAACTATTGCATTAATATCAAGACATTTTCCCATGGAATTACATGAAAATAAAATGAGTGCATCCATCATTAGATAATATTCACATCAATTTTGTTGAAGGCACTCAATCGATGAGGAAATGACCATATCAGATGAACCTAAATTTACATGCTTATGTTAAAGAAAAAATTGATAACATGTTACATGTAAGAGTTATCAATCCCATTAATGAATATAAATGGGTTATTATAATGGTGATTAATATCAATAAGGATGGTTATATTTGATTTTGTGTAGATTACAGGTTACTCAATGTGGTATGTGTAATGGACCCTTTTGCAATGAATTTCACCTAGGAAATTTTAGAAGGTATTTCTAGGTGCAAGATCTACACCTTCACTGATGGCTTTTTTGGCTATCACCAAGTCTAAATTATTGAATCATACAAGGTAAAGACAACCTTTATAATTGAATGGGGTATGTTCTCATGCATTGTGGTGTATGATTTCAAGTATTTCATCCATAAGTTCATTCAGGTGTACTTAGATGACTAGAGCATGTATGGTTTATTGTGCGACCATTTTGATAATCTATGCCTCATGCTCACACATTGCTTCAAGATTTAGATTTATCTAAATATGAATAATTATGATGAATATTTCATATAGCTCATCATATCTATACAAATTGTCCATAAAGTGTTGCCTTTGGTTATATATTACATTGCATTTAATAGTTAAGGTCTTATGTAAGTAGGAAATGAATGCAATTTGTCCTTTGTTTATATGCAATTTATTGTTGATTTTTTAGCTTAATATTATGTCTAACTTGGATGTAATAAGCATAGTTTTGTGTATAGAAACACATCCTAATGGCAAGATAATTCTGAGAAGACATCAAATAGTTCTAGCAACTCTTTTTGGCTACAATTTTGAGGCTTCAACAAATGATCTCCAAAGATCTAACACTTCGAAGATGCTCTGAAGATGCTCTAAGGACACTTCAATGACCTATACAAGTTGTTTTAAATAAGTCTAGGCATGTTCCAAAGACCTATACAAGAGTGTTTTGAATACCTATATAGGATGTTCCAAAGACACCCAAGAATGCTTCAAAGACATCCAGCTAGATCCTACTAATCAAAATAATGATTCTAATGATATCTATTGTAAATAAATAGAATTTATATATTTATATATCACATTTTAGCCATTACCATTCATGGTAATGGCCTAAACTAATTTGGATATATTTGTCCTTCTATTTTGTAAAATAGGATAAATCTATTAAGATATATGTTAGTTATTTTCTATCTATTGTTAGTTGAGTCAGTTCCAATGCCTTCCTATATGTGTGGGATTTGAATCCTAGATTGTCTATATTTTGAATAAGTAGATTTGGCCATTTTGACGACTAATATTTTGTACTCTATGAATAGATGTTGATATGTGCTTAAATACATATCTCCTTCTCATTCCAAAAGTTAGAATAAATTAGAAAAGTTAGTAGTTGATGAAATAGAAAGCTATTAGAAATTAGAAGAAGCATTTCATATCTATATTTGTTCCTTTTAATGAATTAAAGTTTAACATTTTTTTTTATTACTCAATAAATCAGTTCATGTTTTGAGGAAGGTTCAAGGGCCCACTTCTCTCCAAGGATCAAGATAAATTGGTACTTTTAGTTTAATAGTTTATAAGCATTTATTTAATTTAGGTATATTTACTATAGAGTGTAATTTAATTTTAAATGCAAGAGTTATTTCTTTTAATGTAGTGTGATTTCATTTCAAAGCAAAGAGTAATATTTTTAAAATGTAAGCATGAATTTCATTTAATGTAAGTGTGTTTCATTTATCTGCAAGAGTTATTTTAATTTAATCCAAGCATGTTTCCTTTATGCAAGAATGCATTTCAATTAGAGTAAGTTTGTTCATTCATCTCATATTAAAAATTTGTTAGAAGCTATTTAAGTGATAATAGAAAACATTCTTATATTCTAGAACATCACACTATCCTACCCAACTGGACAAGTCAAGTGAGGGCATCATATGTCTTATGCCATATGTTTAACTTCTGGATGTTGATGGTGTGAATGCCAATATGAGATATTAAATTAACAAATAGTTTAGATTTAATTTTATGCAAACTAGAGTTAGAGTCTTAGTTACTATTTCTAGGATTTAGAAAGCATAGTAGAAGTAAACCCCTAACAACAAACTATATAAATCCAATATTAAATAGTCTCATTGCATATGGCCATCAGACACTAGCCTTGGTTGAAAATGACACCAATTTATTTATTGGTTAAATGAGAGGTATAATGATAGCCTATAATTTTTGGCACCATTTCTAGGGATGCTAGTCATCAATAAATGCTAGTGAGATACTACATTAGAGTTATACAGGGAAATCCAAAAACATTTATAAACTTCAAAAACATAAAAACAATCCAAGAATATTTAGATGTATGAACTACCTAAGAGATTATTAAAGATGTTTTATCTCTAAAAGATCCCAAACAAATCAAGCATAAGAAAGGATTCAATCCTTATTAGAAATATCAAGAAGTGAAAGAAATGCACTTGAAATCCATTTTTATGATCCCTCTCCTAAACAAGGTTCATCATCAAAAATAGATCCTACAAGAAGAATCTTATTCAAAATATCTTCTCCTATAGGGAGAATTGATCCTAAAAATCCTCTTTCTAGAATAGTCAAATTTGATCCACAAGATTTAAAAGAAGAAGATATGATCAAATATTACCCTCTTAAGATATACCATAGGTTGAGCATAAATGAAGAGAATTTAGATTGGATTGATAATTAAAGTTGGGAAGAAAACATGGGAGATGAACATACACATGTGAAAAACCTTGATCGATAATCCTAACAAGACAACTATTTTCCTATCCAATTAGCCTAGGTCCTAATGATAGAAATTCCATAAAAAAAATTTCACCATCAATTTTACCTACTTTTAGAGGTAAATCCTCAGAGGATATAGATCAGTTTCTCTTTGAGTTTTAGGTTCTCTTCCAAACACATGATTATGTCACAGATAATCAAAAGTTGAAGTTATTCCCATCTACACTCAAGGATGTAGCCATGAGATGGTTCATGATCCTTGAGGGTAATTCCGTAACCATTTGGAATGAAATTGAAAATGAATTTCTAGATAAATATCATGATTATTATAGAGTCAGAGAATAAAAGGAAGACTTTTTCAAGATCAAACAAAATGAAGATGAAACCTTAGAAGATTACATTGACAGGTTTATAGTTACCCATAAAAGGAGTGGTTACCAACTCATTGAGGAGGTTATTAAAATAGTATTTCTTAAATAATTAGATGATTGTGCATGTGATTCTTTGAACCAAATGGGAAAGGGTGACTTTGACAACTTAACCTTTCATCAAATTTCAAGTGATTTTCCTAACCTTTACTTCCTTAAACTAGGTCTTGTCTTGGAGTAGTTAGTACACAATATAAATAGTATTTCTTAAATAATTAGATGATTGTGCATGTGATTCTTTGAACCAAATGGGAAAGGGTGACTTTGACAAGTTAACCTTTCATCAAATTTCAAGATTGTGTACTAACTACTCCAAGACAAGACCTAGTTTAAGGAAGTAAAGGTTAGGAAAATCACTTGAAGTTGGCCAATTAATAGAAGAATTTGATAATTTAAAGATATACATTATAATAAAATTTACATCCATAGTAGATGGCATCAAATCAAAATCCAATACTACCAATATTGAATAATTATCAAGATATTGTCCTAGATACAGACTCAAACATGCCGTAAAAGACTGCCCCTTAGATAAAATAGAGGTATGCGATATTTGTGATCTAGATCATGATACCAAGAATTTAAAACACCTCCATAACATAATTAACAAATTGAAACAAGAATCACATACATTTTATGAAGTAAACTTTATCCAAGGACAAGAAAACCAGTACTCCCAACCTCAAAATCAGTTTGGTCAAATATTTCCCCCCAATTCATGGATGGAACCATAGGATGGACAATTCACATCACTAATGTGGGGAATACCATAACTAAAACCATGGGGTACTTAAGAATAGATTCCTTAGATGTGGATAATGTCTCAGAATAAACCTTGGGTGCAATAGTTGCCACCTGAATGTTCAAATCAATAATATCAGCCACAAAGAAGGTTTCCTCCAAAGTAGGCCTTGATGCCTTCACAACCTCAGCCACTAATAATTTAGTATTAGGTTAAAAAACTAAAGTTACCTACCTAACTAGTGGAAAATACAAAAAATAGGCAAAATGCACATGTCTATGGAGCTAATCAAGAAATTAGTGTTGCAAGTGGTTTAATTAAATGTAATAATATTCAACTCAGATCAGGGAAGGTAGTAGGGGGAGATTCACCTATTACTATAATTTAAATTCCCAATTATGAAAATACCCTTGATCCACCTATAGTTTAGGAACCAAATGAAGAAAAGGTAGAATCCTTAACCACACAAACTAAAATTCAATATCCCCCTGCTATTCCATTTCTTGAGAGACTTAAGAAAGAGAAACCTAGGGAAGATTTTGAATTGATGCATGGATTAAAATAAATGAAGATATAAATTCCATTGTTAAGAGCCATTAAAGATATTCTTGAGTTGAATCAAATCATTAAAGGTTTGTGCATCAAATCACCTGGAAGAAAGAAGCAGTATCCCATAATAATTTAGGTAATGGGTAAAATTACTGATTTATTAGTAGAAAACATACTCATTCCTAAATATGGAGATCCTAGCAATCCTGTGATGACTATGACAATTGGGAATAAGTCCATTCAAAATGTGATGGTATATATAGGTGATGTTATAAACATAATGACTTTCAACACAATAGAGTCTTTATCTCTCACAGGGCTGTAGCCTACCACAATAATCTTGCAAATGGTAAATCAATCCACTGCTACCCTTGAAATAACCATAGAGAATGTACTAGTCACCATAGAATCCTAAGAATATCCTATATATTTCATGATCCTTCAACCTAAACTAAAAAGGGTAGGGTATCCAATCATTCTTGGTAGACCTTGGTTAACTATAGTTGTGGGAAGAATTGACTGTAGATCTAGAAGCATGGCCATTTCTAATGGAATCCATGTTAAATAGATATATATCTATCCACCTAATAAAACTTAAATAGGTATTTATAACCAAATATGGGTGGATAAACCTAAACAAAACTAGACTACTGTGTCTTCCTTAACCATGGTCACCATTAAAGAACATGCCCAAGAATTTGAAGAGTAAATAACAAAAGATTTAGACCAAGAGATCCTAGCTCCAAAGTCTAATAGTTTTGCTCCAAAATCTAATGATTTTGATATGAAGTCCACCAATTTTTATCCAAAGTCTGATAGTTTTCTTCCAAAGACCAACAGTCTTTATTTGAAGTCTGAAAGCTTAGCTCTGAAGACTAGTAGATTAGCTCTGAAGACTAGCAACCTAGCTTCGAAGACTAGTAGCTTAGCTCCAAAGACTGATAGCTATAATCTAAAGATGAAAACTCATGAATTGGAAGAATACACCTGTATTATAGAAAATCAATACAATAACATAAGACCACTGAACATGTTATCTGGTCCACAAGACATTCAACAAGCCATAATTGACTAGGCTCAAAATAGGCATACTTTATTTTTACATGATTTTCATTATCTATTAACCAATATGCTTTCCACAAGTGAAACCTTTTACAAAGATGTATCCAAACTTCATATGTTACTACCACACACATTTCCATGTAATGCCTTGATGATTGAATATACAAATTTAAATTCCATTATTCCAGGCACTAAACAGAATGCAATCCAACCGAGTAAATTGTTAACTATCAATAGTTGGTTGACTCACCAACAAGAAAAAAAAAGTATTTGATGTATTGGTACAAAACATAAAATATTTTTATTTTGATTATAGTGACATGAAATGGATACATCAAGGTGTTTGTACACATCACATCTATACTAAAAATGTTAGATCAATCAGATAACCACAACAGAGGATTGACCTGGCCCTGAAAGAAATTGTCAAGAATGAAATAGAAAAACTATTAGAAGTTATTTTTATCTATTATATAACTGATATCCAATGGGTTTTAACTCTTGTTATTGTGCTTAAAAATAATGAGAAATGGATAATTTGTGTAGACTATAGAGAACTGAACAAAGCCACTATGAAAAACTACTTTCCCTTGCCTTTTATTTATCAAATTTTGGATAATTTGGCAAGAAAATAGTATTTTTATTTATTAGATGGATTTAGTGGATACAATCAAATCAAAATAGCCCTTTAAGATCAAGATAAAACAAAGTTCACCTACCCCTAAGGAACATATGCTTGTATAGTCCTTCCTTTTGGATTGTGTAATGTACCTGCTACCTTTTAAAGAGTAGTGTTAGCCATTTTTCTGATCTTACAAATGATTGTGTGGAAGTGTATATGGATAATTTCATTGTTCATGGTACTATATTTGATTAATTTTTAAACAACTTGGATAAAGTACTTACTAGATGTGAGGAACATCAAGTATCTTTGAGTCATGAAAAATGCATCATAATGACTGATGAAGGAATAGTCTTAGGACATTATATCTCTTCTTAAGGCATAAAAGTAAATCCAAAAAAGATTGAGGTAATTTTTAACATATCCATTCCAAAACCACAAATTGATGTTAAAAGTTTTCTTGGTCATGCAAGATATTATAGAATATTTATTAAAGACTTCAGCAAGATAGCTTCCCCTATTTTTTCTTTGTTAGAAAAAGATAGTGAATTTATATGGAATGAAAAATGTCAAGAATCTTTTGAAACATTAAAGAACAAACTCATGATTGATCTAATCTTGAAAGGACCAAATTGGGTAAAACCTTTTCATATCTATACTGATGCTTCTGATAATGCATTAGGATTAGTTTTAGGACAAAGAGATGAGGATATAAAGACGTATGCCATTTATTATATCAACAAAAATCTTACTCCCACAAAAAAGAACTACACTACTATAGAAAAAGAATTTCTTGATGTTTTCTATGCTATAAACAAGTTTAGGCATTACATTATTGGTTATCAGGCATTCATCTATATAGATAATTCAATAATTAAGTACTCAATGAATAAGCTAGTAGTAGGTGAGAGAATAATTATATGGCTACTACTATTGAAATAATTTGACATAACCATCATAGACAAACCAAGGAAGTATAATGTTGTTACTGACTTCTTATCTAGATTGATCACTATAGGTAAGGATGAACCTATGGAAGACTCTTTTCTAGATGAACAACTATTTTCCATATCTACATATTTCCCATGATTTTCAGACATGTCAAATTACTTAACAACAAGGAAGTTTCCTCATTCTTTTAATTATAAATAAATAAAATGTCTGGTTAGAGCTAGTTATCATTTCAAAAGGTTTAAAGACATGTTTAAAACTAGACCTAATCAATACTTTGTAGGTATGTTAGAGAAGATGAAGTGTATGGCATCATCAAAGCATGCCGTAGTGAACTAGGAGGAAATTATTTAAGTACCATTCATAATATCCTTGGTTTTAGTTATTACTGGGCATCTCTTTAAAATATTATCAAAAGGTTTGTATGGTAATATGACCCTTGCCTAAGGATGGGCAAACCTACTTTGTCCTCTGAAATGCCTCTTCATCCTCAAATAAGTTTAAAACCATTTGAAAAATGGGATTTAGACTTTGTTAGACCCATCAACCCACCATATCAAGGAAAATAATATTTATTAGTGTGCAGTGATTATGTTACTAAGTGTGCTAAAGTGCAGGTACTCACCTTTGCTAGGGAAGAAATGGTTGTTGATTTCATATACCATAAGATCATGCTAAGATTTAGAGCTCTTAGATCTATTATTTTAGATCAAGGACACTAATTCATGTCTAGCATGATCAAATATTTTACAGAGCTATACCAGATCAATCACAAGAAATCTTCATATTATCCCCAAGCTAATGGGCAAGTGGAAGTCACCAACTGAGAGTTGAAAACCATCCTAACCAAAATAGTGAATAGTAGTAGAAAAGATTGGGAAAAAAAAGTACTTGAAACAATTTGAGCATATAATACAACATGGAAGACAACTACAAGATTTTATCCATATGAACTTGTGTATGGAAAGAAACCTTTATTACCAATAGAATTTAAATTATATATATTAAAGACAATAACTGATATGGGAATTGATCTTGATGAAACACAAAAAATAATGATACAACTAAATGGACTAAATGAGTTGAGTTTGGATGCACTTACTCAAACCAACATGATCCAAAAGTAGAGAAAGTAATGGCATGACACTCACATCAGAGAAAGATAGTTTTAAGAGGGTGATTGGGCACTTCTATTTGATTCTAACTTCTAGAATTTAAAGGGTAAGGTAAGGACAAGATGGTTGGGACCATACCTAATCAAAACCATTTTTAATAATGGCTATGTCCAGCTTCAACCCATTGATAGTGACCAAAGGACACTTTTGGTCAATGGTCATAGGCTTAAGGTGTATAGAAGACCTCTCAACAAGGAATATTTTATTGAAAAAAAACAAGACCAATTTGACATTGTGGAAGAACCTAGTTCTTCTACTAAGGCTAGATGATATGTTTAGAAGACATATAATAAATGAGGAGTGATGCAAACTAGAAAATGGTGGCTCTCCTCCCTTAAAAATTTAAAAATAAATATAAAATATAAAAAATGAAAAATAAGTATAAAAAATAAATAAAAATATTTAAAGGTGAAAACTAGTAAATGACACTTTTTAGAAGAATTTTTTTTGTAATAAAATAAAAATTATTGTCAACTAACCTATCTTCTTAGACTTGTTTATCCTTGTAGAACATATGGCACCTCTAGGAGATAGGCATGGATTCATATGGTAAAGTTATAGTTGTATTTATTTTCCCAAAAGATTAGGCATTTTATGTTTCATGTCGTGCATGTGTAATCATTAGGCAATCAACACTTTTTAAATGGACAAGTTTTGGTTATGTCATGTGGCTATAATGAGTCAATAACATCATCACCACATTCAAATATTTGATGTGATATCATTTTCAAAATACCTTTTTAAATAGATTTAATGTGATGATGTTTTGAATAAAAGATCTTTCAAAAAGATTTGATGTGATATGCAATTCATTACAGTTATTGCTCTAAGTGTTGCCAATTATGACCTTTACACCACATCATTAATAATGACTAGATAAAGCACCTTAGAATTTAATATCACATGCCCTAAAGTGATCACCATAATTATTTTCATAATCTCATAATAAACCCTAATTTTTTATTCATTGTTTTATTATTATCGCTATCCATTGTTGCATCATATCCCTAATCTTTTACCTTCCCTTGTTTCTTGTGCAATTCTGAGCTCTATTTTTTCATAGTGTA
This sequence comes from Torreya grandis, assembly GCA_037957365.1. Lineage (NCBI taxonomy): Eukaryota > Viridiplantae > Streptophyta > Pinopsida > Cupressales > Taxaceae > Torreya > Torreya grandis. The sequence continues at coordinate 1,261,286 of JARHVA010001744.1, read as the reverse complement.
ATTAGGTTTTTTGTTAAATAGTGTTAGCTCTAAAGATGGGTGGAAGGAAAAAGAAAAGTGAATCAGAATCCCTAGAGTATTATTGTAGGATGAAGTAGCTAGAAATATATTTGAGTCAACAGGGTTGTTAAATTTCTTGAAAATGTTTCAGTGTTTTCACGAAGATAGTATGTAGTAATTCTTTGAGAATTTTGATGAAGACCATTCTATTATCAAAGGCAAAAACATTTTAGTGAATCCTTCTATGATCAGTTCACTTTCTCAAAATTCTTGAGGAGGTTGTAGTTGTTATTGATAAGATAAGTTTTGTTGACTTAATTCACATATTCATTAAAAGAAATGAATACTACCTTAGATTGGCCAAATCCCCATAGGGTGTGGCTAGAGGAATTATGAGAGACAACCTTCCATAACCATTTTAGAATGTTGTATTCAAGGTTATGAAATATCTTACTTATGATGATCGATTTATAGTAGTTGGTGGAGATGCCATGTGACTTATTTTTTACCTGAGGAAAGGAGCTACTAGAGAAGAATACAAGGTAAACCTTCCATCTTTCCTTCACAATGGATTAATTAATGTTGCTAATTTTTTTTAAAAAGGTACCAAGTCTACCCAACACCATGGGTTGGTTACCCTCATCTTTTGACATTATTTCTCACAAAAACCTAGTGGTAAAAAGGCCTAGTCCTACTTCTTCCATAAATTCTCACAAGTTTATGTCAAGAAAACAACATGCCCTACCTCTCCTCCTTCTACCATAGTACAAATTGAAGAAGGACCATCTTCAACATCCTTAGATCTAAAGATGTTGTACTGAAGATCAAAGAGATAAATGAGAGTTTCCTTAGATAACTCTAATCCTCCTAAGGGTAAAGTACCCTTGATAGAATAAGGTCCATCTTCCCCCATCCTATTAATGAAGAAGAAGATTTGCAGCATGTCATGACTTTGTCTCAGCATGAAGAAACCATTTGGTAGCAATACGTAAAATTAGATTTTACTCATTCTACACTATAAGGTAAGGCCTTGATTATTTCTAATTTGGAATGAAAATGTGAAAAATCTATCGCTTGAGCTAGGGAACAAGAGGTAATTCTTAGAGTAATACAAGCTGAGGAGACTAGGGTACATAATTTGATGTTTTCCCAAACTTAGGAATTGAGTACTTTATAAAATTCTCTTGTTATTAAGGACACCCAAATTATTGACTTGAAAAATGCTAAAGTTGATAAAAATAATCAAATTAATAATATGATATAGATTATTTCTGATAAAAATGCATTGATTATTCAACACACTAATAGAATTCATGAGTTAACCACTTAGACTACTGAGTTTTAAGCCTCTATACAAGCAATGCAGAGAGATACAAGAGAAATAATAGTCTAGACTGAGGGACCTACAAGAGTTGTTCCCTCTTTCCCCATTCCACTCCATGAAATGATTTCAATTTGGAACAACACCCAACATAAAATTTAGAAGTTGAAGGAAGAAAATGCTAAGATAAAAGTGGAGTCTTAGCAGCAATTGGCAGTCTCAACAATAATTACAAAAATATCAGGCCTCCATCCAAAATATTTGTGTAATTTTTGAGAAATTGTTAGCATGCAGGCAACCTTCCTTTGTTTATGTTCTTTTTCTCTACGATCAATTCTACAAGTGGCAGATACAATTCATTTTTCTTGGCTTGCCTCACATTATTGAAGATGAGAACATGTTTATGGATGTTTTTCTCAAGAGTACTATAGAGAAACAAGATGAAATTTGTAAATTTTATATATTTAACATGCTATTAGGTTATCAGTCTATTTTTTGAATAAATTTAATTGTAGGAGAAACACAATTATGTGCCTTTCTGTCTAATATGAGAAATCAAGCAACATGGCAAAAAGCCAACAATAAATTTTTAGAATTTCAAAACACCACTGGGTTATGTATGAGACCCCAATTACTAGAGGCAAAGAAGTTTCTTATTTATTTTCCACCAATATACCACATACATATGAAGATTAAATACCATGAGTTATTGAGAGCCAATATCGTAGCTTTTAGAACTTTTTTGAACTAACATTCTACCAATGCCAACATATTTGAGTGGGAGAATTTACCTATTGTTTTGAAGCGTAGGCAAGTCTTGAGCCCCAATACCATCAGATGGAGTCTTAAGAGAGCTTGGTTAATTGCATAGATTATCACTTGGCTCTTAGATGAAGAAGGTTCAGATGTATGGATTGAAATGAGATTTAGTCCTTCAATAATTATTTGTCCTCTGTATCAATGGTAGAGTTGGCACAATCAGGTAGAAGTTGATTTTTAGGCTTGGATGCACATAATATTGAGGGATTTTGGATTCTTTACTAGAGGACACCATGAATGGGGCCACCATTTTCAGATTTATGATCTTAGTTAGTGAATAGAATCAAGAATTTTTTATTGAAGACCAATTATCCCACTTATTTGCAAGAGGAATTACAAAAGCTAAAGTGTGGGTGATAAATGATGAAAATTTAATATAGATCATCATATCTATACAAATTATCCATAAATTTTTGCCTTTGGTTATATATTGCATTGAATTTAATAGTTAAGATATTATCTAAATAGGAACTGAATGTAATCTATCCTTTGTTTGTATGTAATTTATTATTGCTTCTTTACCTTGTTATTGTGTCTAACTTGGATGGAATATGCATAATTTTGTGTAGAAAAACACATCCCAATGGTGGGATAATTTTGAGAAGATAGCAAATAGTTTTGACAACTCTTTTTGGCTATAATTTTGAGGATTCAGTGAATGATCTCTGAAGATTTAACACTCTAAAGATGCTTAAAAGATGCTCCATAAGTACTCCAAAGATGCTCTACGGGTGCTCTAAAGACTTATGTAGGTTGATCCAAAGATGTCTAGGCATGCTCTGAAGACCTATACAAGAGTACTCTAAATACTTATATAGGATGCTCTGAAGACACCTAGGTATGCTCTGAAGACATCCAATTGGATCCTACTAATTGAGATAATGATTCTAAAGATATATATTATATATAAATATAATTTATATATTTAGATATCTTATTTTATACATTAACATTAATAAACTAATCCGAATATATTTGTACTTTTATTTTTTAAAACTAGATAAATCTCGTAGGATATATGTTAGTTATTTTTTGTCTATTTTTAGTTGAGTCAGTTCTAACATCTTCTTAGAAGCATGGGATCTGACTCCTAGATTGTCTATATTTTGCATAAGAAAATTTAGACATTTTGATCACCAAGATTTTGTACTCTATGAATAGATGTTGAGATGTGCTTAAATAAATATCTCCTTCTCATTTTAGATAGAAAAAATTGGAAAAGTTAGCAGTTGGTGAAATAGAAAGTTGTTAGAAATTAGAAGAAGTGTTTCATATATGTATATGTTCCTTTGAATGAAATAAATTTTATAATTTTTTTATTATTGATTAAAGCATTTCTTGTTCTGAGGAAGGAGCAAGGGTTCACTTCTCTCCAAGGATCAGGATAAATTGGTACTTTTAGTTCAATAGTTTAGAAGTATTTCTTTAATTTAGGTATATTTCATTTACTATAGACTGTAATTTCCTTTTAAACACAAGTGTGATTTTACTTAAATGTAGAGTGATTTCCTTTCAAATAAAAGATTAATTGTTTTTAAACACAAGTGTGAATTTAATTTAATGTAAGTGTGTTTCATTTACATGCAAGAGTTATTTCAATTCAATACAAACAGGTTTCATTTATGCAAGAATGCATTTTAATTAGCATATGTTTTTTAATTAATCTCATATTTAGAATTATTAGAAGTTATTTAAGTGATAATAGATAACATTCTTAGATTTTGGAACATCACACTATCTTATCCTAAAGGACAAGTTGATTAAGGACATCATATGTCTTATGCGAGATGTTTAAGTTCTAGATGTTGATGGTGTGAATACCAATAGAAGATCTTCAATTAACAAAAAAATTATATTTAATTTTTTGAAAATTAGAGTTAGAGTATTATTTAACATTTTTAGGATTTAGAAATCACAGTAGAAGTAAACCGCCAAACAACAAATTATACAACTCCAATATCAAACAGTCTCATTACATATAGCCGTCAAACACTGACCCTAGTTAAAAATGACACCAATATATTTATTGGTTAAATGAGATGTATAATGATAGCATATCAAAATACATATTTACCACCCAATTTTGGATTTTATTGAAACATATTAATTTCTAAGATGGATTATTAGTGGATTTAACTAAAATTATTGTCATTGTTTAACTCCCAATGCCAACCACTAAATGCGAGGTCCATGCCTTCTTAGGTCACACAAGTTACTATTAGAAGTTCATTCAAGTTACTCTAAAATATCCACCCTAATGGAATAAATAATCAATCATAATAACCTATTATTATGGATAGCTCAACACTAACAAGTATTTGAGGTCTTGAATGAGAAACTAGTGACTATACCCATTCTCCAGCTCCTAAACTAGAATCAAATATTTCATGTACATGTTGATGCTTTAGGAAACACAATAAGAATTATCTTGGCACAAAACAGAGAGGGAAACCTTGATAATCCTATTTATTTTACTATCCATAAACTCACACTAGTAGAATAAACTACTCGAAAATGACTTATGAAGCCTTATCTATGGTTTATGTGCTTCACAAGTTTTTCCAATACATGTTAATAACCCCATTTGTATTTTATATAGATCATGAAGGGTTCAAGTATATGGTAAATAAATTGGTACTATATAGGTACATCTACCAATGGATTGTCTTCTTTTAAGAGTTCTAATTCTATGTGGTTGTTATATAAGGAAAAGTTAATTTTGAACCTAAACATTGCTCACATGTTCAATATGGTGAACTATTACACGCCATAGAGGATTATTTAATTGATGTAAAAAAATTTCAATTTACACATGTGCTTGAATAATTTTAGGAATTTACAACTTTTATTACAATAGGTTTAATTCCAGACCACCTTACCAACTATGACTAAAAGAAACTAGTTGTACAAGTTACCCCTTTCCATATTATTAGAGTAGACATGTACAAACTTGGTCAAGATGAAGTATTACAAAGGTGTGTAACATAATATGAATGTGTGGAAGTATTTCAAGAGGTCCATGAAGACATTATGTTGATGATGCAAAAACATGAAAGGTTTTACTAACAATGTTATCATGGCCTACCCTATTTAAAAATGCCAAAGCTTATGCACACTAATGTGATATCTATGAGTACATAGGTAAAACAAACCAAAGAGATATTATGCCTCTTCATCCCATACTTGCTCATGAACCATTTAACAAATGGGCTATTGATTTCATTATGCCCATTCAATTAGCTATGCAATAGACTGGCATGTAATATATAAATACTACCATAGAATATATGACAAGCTAGGCTGAAACAATGCCCACATGTGATTATAATATTTCAACCACTACCATATTTTTATGGGAAAATATCATCGCATGGTATAGATTCCCTTTATGTTTAATGAGTGATCATGAAAATCAATTTCTATATGAAATAATGTGCACACTCTTGGATGAGTTCATGATTGTACAGCTTAATACCATGACATACCACCCTCAAGAAAAGACATACTCAAAGCCTTCAACTTGATCCTGGGTCACATGTTGACAAAGATTTGTAATACTAGTTGCATTGATTGGGATGATTGAGTTTATGCAATCTTATGAATCTATCAGACCACATACAAAAGGTTGAATAAGAGTAATCCTTTTAATCTTATCTTTGGCATTGAAGTAATCTTATCAATGGATTTCCTTATACCTTCTTTGTGTATTGCACGTGTTGGTAGATTAGATGATGATGAGTCCCTAAAAGGGTGCCTAGATTCTCTACTTTAGTTGGATGAAATATGTTTTATTGCACACTAGAGCCAAGGAGTTAAGAAGCAAAAATAAAAAGCCTAATATGATTAACATATCAAAACCAAATTTTTTTTATCCTGACATACATGTCTTGGTCTATGATTCAACGTTTACACACCATTCAAGAAAAAGACAGATTCAGTGGGATGGTTCATTTATTTTTCATGTTATACATTTGACATATGTGTGTAAATTGAAAATATTAGATGGCCAATTCCTATCAGGGCATTCAATGGTATTCAATTTCTGCCATACCATTCTATGTAATTCTTCAATTTAGTGAATAAGGCGTATGATACTAGGTTAGTCTAGGAATTTATTTTGTTTTATAATAAGCACAACATTAATTTCACACCTTTTATAATTTTTTTACCCACTTTGATGATTTTTTGGTACTTAGCACTCTATTTATCTTTCTTTCTTTACCTAAATTTCATTAAGTTATGATGTGAAGGACCACACATGGATAATAATATGGGATGGGTTTTAAGGATGGATAAGCTACTTAAGATAAAAGTGAACAATAGGAGGCATGTAAAGGAAGCATGAAATAGGAGGCACATAAAGGAAATGTGCAAGAGGAGGCATGTGAAAGAAACATGATAAAGGATATGTGTAACCTAGGAATATGAAATGAATATAGTAAAGGAAGTACCATTATGAAAATGGATTAAAATAGAAAAGTTAGTTTCCCATGATTAAAATGGCAAATTTAAACTATAACAGTTGATATTCACTCTAGGAAAGGTGCAAAATATGGGTCATGCATTTTTTAACAAAAGAGTGGTATAAATGGCAAGCATGCTAAATAAACACCAAGGTAAGCTATTTAAAGCATTAAATGGTTGAAGTGATGAATGATGACATGGAGGAATTAATGTGAAAATTTAGGATAGACTATAAAAGACCACAAGGGTTCCCAGTTTCATTTTTTTACTATTGAAATCTTGAAAATTATAGAGCTCATATAAGCAAAAATAATCACCAAAGAAGGCATCGACATAGTGCTCTCATTTATAAAAGTGAAGTAGAGATTGAGGTGCTGAGCATAAAATAAAAGAGGACTAGAAATGCATCTATGCAATCAAGAGAAATAAAAGTTATAGGTTACATGCAGTAATTCTATGATTAGAGGATATTAAATCAAAAAGCCTAAGTGGTTTGGATGCATAACAAGGAATTAAAATGTATTCATTTGTAAGAACTAATTAATTGTGTGTTAACCTTTGGGGACCTTGATTGGTGATGTGGGGCATGTGCATGGATTTGGTGGACCATTTTGTGGACATACCATTTAATGTATATGTGTTATGTGAATAATGTGTATGCATTATTAACAATATGGCTCAACAATTACTGAGCCATAACATGTACATGTTATGGTAATGCGTATGTGTTATAATAATTCATACATGTTATAATAATGTGTACTATTATTATAATGCATATACATTACTTATTTAAAAAAAATATATGCAGCTTAATGCTACCACTTACCATTTTTGCAACTCCAAAGTATTATTCTACAATTGCATTTCTCCTCCAAAGACCTCAAGACTCATCATAAGTCCATTGAAAATCTTGACACATCTCAAACTTCATGATGCCACCATGTAGATGAGGTAAGTGATCAGAAACTATACCTATTAACCTTGTATTTTACCATATTTTTGTTTTTTACATTGTTTAATTTGTAAATTGTTTATTTGAAATAAACCAATCCATTATAAGAGATCATAACCATTCTCTTAACCCTCCACCTGATCCTATTATTCTTGTGGTTAAACCTCCACCTGACCCTCCTAATCCTATGGATAACCCTCAACCTAACCCTCATAATCCTCTATCTAACTTTCCACCTAACCTTTCTAATCCTCTGGTTAGCCCTCTACCTAAACATCCTAATACTTTGGCTAACCATGCACCTAACCATCCTAACCCTCATATTCCTCCATCTAACCCTCTTACAATTCCATAATATCTCTTAGGTATCCATGAGTATCTAGTTTCACATATTCTTTAAAACAAAATTTAAATTGATCTAGTAGTTAGGGGAATGAGGGATCCCACATCCACCAACACCCATCATACCTATCTAGCTAATAACCTAGAGTCATTATTGGGTCAAGTTGACTTGATAATGAGTCAAGTTGATAGATGGGCATTATATCAAGATGGTTTTAGGGATTATTAAGCTAATAAATTTTTAGCACATGAGGTAAAAGATAAAGAAATATCAAAAGTAGCCATTTATGCATTATTCATTGACCCAACCACCATTGCACCATTTCCAATAATTGATAAATGTTTTCCAATCGATAGTTGCCAACATAATTTGATCAAAGCAAATATGTGGGACTGATGATGGATGGTGTTTGATTATCCACTATGTAACAACCATGAGGTCCCATTTTATTTTTTGAGGAAACTCTATTGTGATTTTATTCTCAATGAGATTCCAAATTATTTTGATTATGGTGATTTTTAGGGCTGAGGGAAAGGCTCTGTGAAGGATCAACTAGGTGCACATCATGCACCTAATCAAACTACAAGGATCCATACCCAAAAGACACTTCATCATGAGATTTCCTTTGTGGTGAAAGAGGTTGTATATTTTGACACACTCTATGCACTTAGTGCACTTTAAGATACAATTATTTAGAATATGAATAGGATTTCAATGACTAATGCTAGAGATATACCACCTACTATGCGTACCTAAACCCATCCTTATAGATTTTATGGAGCTATATATACTATAACTTTTGATGATGACGGTGCTAGAGGTTTAGAGGGGTTAGATGTTATAGTCTTGATTGAAGATTTTTTGGCACAAACAATAAATGTGCATTCATTGGCCACTACATGGATGAAAGTATCTTTTATATAAATGTCATGTTAAATTTAAGATATATTTACAAATTTAAAATCTAACAATTAATTTACACATAAATTGAATCATATATATGTAATTTTTTATGTTCTAGGAGGAGATGGTACCTTCATCATAATATTCCATGTTTTCAAGATTTTATCTTACATAGACATTATTTACATATATGGAGCTAGCTATTGGCCCATCCACTACTTCATTTGCATGTGTTAGCATGACACCTTTTACTTATACAGAGGTAAAATTTTGAGTTAATCTTACATTTTTAGTTTAATAAAGGAGAAACAATTGCTATATATCTTTGATACTTTATAGAAAACTAAGTGAGACATTTTTTGTTTAGTTGATGTCTTGAGTAGACACTCTTTCATCATTACGAGTGGGGAAAATTGATGGTCCATCCATTACTACATATGCCTATGTTATCATGACACCTTTTACTTATACATAGGTAAAATTTTGAGTTAATCTTACACTCTTAATTTAATAAAGGATAAGCAATTGCCATATATCTTTGATGCTTTATATAAAACTAAGTGAGACCTTGTTTATCTAGTTGATGTCTCAGGTATATAGTCCTCCATCACTACGAGTGGAGACAAACATAGGCATTGCTGCAATAATGTCATCTACATAGACATTCACATAGGTACATATTAACTTGTAATGTTGAATTGTAAAACAATTTTTTTAAAATAATTTTACTACATACTTTCCCATAAATATAACTTATGTGAATTTATAATATATGCAGGGTTGTCCCATGATATATAATAGTCCCATTCAGATGATTGGTAGGGAAACCTTACATTTTTTTCCTCATTTCAGATGCCTATTCATTCACTCAACCTACTATTGACCCAATTGAGTGTCAAAATCAGATTGAGCAGGACCATGAGATTGTAGTAAGTGCATGTTTAAATTTTTTTTATTCTATTTTAAAATTAATTTCTTAACTTGGTTGCATGTATTTTATATTAATTTTCTAATAATAATTGTATTTGAAGAGGTTCAACTACAAGCGATCTATGAGTGTAGGACTCACAGTTGGACCTTTTAGTAATCTAAAGCATTTGATGGATATCCATCTACCAACAAGACATACTAGGGAGGGTTTTCTTTGAGGAAGGAAAAGAGAGGGAGGCTATTTGATGATTAGTTCAATTCTTACATGATGTACTTTTTTGTATGCCTATATGGCAATGTACTCATTTTTTGTATGCCTATATGGATATCTATGTATTATTGACATTGTACATGTGCCTATATGGCATTCCACTAACCATTATGGATTTTATTATTATATTAGAAAACTAATTTATGAGAAATGAGGTTTTTTTTACTTCCATTATCAATAATGAAGTGTAATGTTTGACTATTGATCTACATTTGATAATTTTAGGGGATTTGATAATTTTAGATGATTTAAAGTCATGTGATAGTGGGAACAATTTAATTGGTCATATTATATGCAAAATATTACTAATAATATTTTTCACTATGAATTTTGTATGATTTTTTAGTTTTAATTTTATTTGACTAGATTATGAAAAAATAATCATTCTTATCTCCTTCATTTAATTGATTCTCCCTTGAATTCTATTTCTAAAATATATCTTCTTTAGAATGGATTTATTCAAGATTAGACATTAATTAATTATTTTTGAGGTATGATTCTCTATCCATACCTGACTTGAGAACCTCCTCATTTACATAGCTTAGTTTAACTTACACCCATATTTTTCCATAGAAATGTTTTTTAAATTATCCCAGGGGATAATTACACTCTGGTGGTGATGTAGGAGCATCATAATATGAACCATTTAAATAATGTAAATATGTTAAATTTGTACTTGTTAATAGTCTTCTAGGATACTATGGGTCTTTTCAAATATAATAAGAATCCTTATATGCTTTAATTGTCTTTTCATAGGTCAATATAACAATAGTTTGGGTTTTCCTTCCAAAAAGGGAATATTTAAATATTTAAAATATTATATAAGCTTGTAAGGGGTATAATTCATTGTAGAAGACATTTAATTACAAATCATGATCCTAAAGGGCTATTATCTCATTAAAAACATATATTCACTCTAGGTAAATGTAAATCATTCTATGAACCTCATCTAGAAGCTATATCATGTGTTGAAGACTTGTTTTAACATGTAATGCTAAGAAGAAAATATCCTGGAGAAGAAACTATGTTTATCATGGTTGATAGAAGAAGATAAACATTGAATAAAAGAGATAGATAAAGTAAGTAAAACATGTATAAATGTCAAATCATGAAGTCTTAGAAGATAGAAGAGGAGAATAAGAGAGAATAGGCCTTTAGGCCTATGTTGTCTTGGTAGTCTATAGGACTGTAAATGTATGTATGAACACTAATTAATAAAAAGAGTATAATGTGTTTAAATAAGATATTAAACTTGTAAAATGAGTAAGTGAAATATTTCATGTCCTCTTGATTTTTATTATATGTTTCAAGGGTTTGCAAGCATTGAATTATTGGTAGTCTATCATTAAGAGTTTTGAGGTATGTATGTAAAGACCATCATTTTATTGCATGGATACAAAGGATTATGGTTTGGATATTTTTTTTAGTTGATTTATAAGATTAAATTAAGGTTTTACTATTTATATAAATATTTTACAACTAATTTGATGTTATTTTATTAAAAACCCTTCAAAAACCTCTATTTATGTGTACACAGTCATATACATCTAGCTAGAAACACATGCAAACATGTGCATGAGATTAATTATTAGTTTGGGAAGGTAAGAGAAGGTTGATATGTCTTTTATGGAGGTGTTATTTTGATATAAAAATAAAAGAGCATTATGAACCATCATTAACAAACTCTCAACTCTTTATGAATAATGAAAACCCTAAACAAGAATTTCTTGGAGAAAAAGACCCATTAAATAAATATTTAACAAATGAAACCTTTAAGAAAATTTTAGGAAATTGATATAAGGTATTGTTGACCAATTTTTGCCCATGGGCCAAAATTTTTCACCTTCTTCCCTTGCTATTCGAAGCCAGTCATTTCGGGTTGCTCAAGTTCATGACATGTTTTCTTCAACCTGGTTCAATGCCTTGGCTCTTCGATTAGTTCAGTCATTTGTTTTAAGCCCCTTGATTCATCGGCATTTGGTTCATCCCTTTTCAAGTTTAGTTTGGGCCTGATTCATTAGTTCAACACCCAATTCATTGGTTCTCCACTTGGTCGAAGGGCAATCCAAGTTCAATGCCCTAGCGAAGGGCCGACACTTCAAAAGGAATTTGGGCCACATACACAAAGCACAAGGCAAAGCCCTGGGCAGAATTTCCATGGACTTTTTGTCCACGGGAAATTGTCTACGGACAAAAGCTCATGGGAAATACACAGAGGCAAAATAAAATATAGACCCGAGGAATTTCCACAGACTTTTTGTCTGTGAGAAAATGTCCATAGACAAAAGTCTGTGAAAAACATACAAAGCCTGTGGAAGCTCGGGAGACCGTCCAAAGGACCTGCCGAAGGACCCTGAAGGGCAGATGCCCTTGCGGGGGACTTCCAGCCCAAATACAAAGGGCACTTTCAAGACTAGGGGTCACTTTCCCTTTGGGAAGGTGCTAAGGAAATACAAAGGCAAAAGGTGCCTATAGAAAGAGTGCTAAGACAAAAGCAAAGCCAAAGAAGGCCCGTAAAGGACCCGATGACGTTGTGACCAAGATGAGGATGTCTTGGAGGCCGTCAAAATTGACAAAGTGAAGTATCCATTTATTTTCAAAGTAAAGAGAGTGCTAACCAGAGGGAGCCCAAAATGTACTGATCCGCCTGAATGCTCACCCCTGAGGGCTTAAGGAGCCAGAAGAGACAAAACTGAGAAAAGACAAAGTGACAAGCATGGAACGAATAGGCAGTTAGTCTAAGTGGCAAGAGGAAGCACCAATTTGAGAAGTGACTCTAGCAGGTGGAATAGTTCTTGCAAATTGATCATTGGGGATGCAAAAAGCTAAGTAATGTAACCAATTTCTCCGTTCTACATTTAATGGGTAGACAAACTGTGTATTGACCTTGAAAAGGCAAATTTCAAACAGACAAAAGGGGCAGTTCATAAATGTTTTGAGTGACTTGCGCTTCCCAATGAAGGGATGTGATAGGCCACTTGTAAAGAAGGAGCACCAAATGGGCCTCTTTGCTTCTCATATATATTTTGTGAACTTGTCATTTGAAAAGGATCCTCTTCATTTTACAAGGCGTAACCCTGCTAAAATTTCCACCTGAATCTATAAATGCAATTTTTACCTCTTCTTGGATGGATATTCTGTGTATGTCCTGAGTGTTAATTTGTGTTTAGTCATTGTCTTTTGATGCTCTCACAAGTTCAACACCAACACACTAGCTATCTACAAGGCACCATTTTGCAGCTGATCCGAGAAGAGCTCTATTTGAGAAGTTTAAAACAGAGGAGGTTACTTACAGTGTGCATTCCATAGCACCTTGGTGTCTCTATTTTTTGTGTTTTCATAAGATCTTCCTTGCCATTTCCTTATATCTTGGTCCTTCTACCAAGACTGAAGCGTATGAATGCATTTGTCTAGTTTTAAGTGTGGATGTGAGAAAGTCATTTCATTTTGGTGTATCACCTCCTTAGAGTAGTTTATATTCCTGCAATCTTTCTCCCTTTTCATCCCCCCCAATTTATATATATATACCTATATGTATTTACACTTGCTAGAACAAACATGATGCATCAAAGGGGGCTAGCCCTCATCTAGAGACTCTCCCCTCCAACTTCGCCAGTCCCATAGGCGAGAGGGGAGTTTCCATGTTGCGAGGAGAAGGCAGGAGCTCGACTTCCTGCCAAAGGGTGTAATTTCCCATGTCAACAGGTAATTGGGAATTAATACAAGTGTTTTAAATTTAAATAGACTTATAGAAAGTTAGTTACATTTGTCTATGTGCAGGATTGCCTATAGGTAGTCACTAAAAAGGTTCTAAAAGGGAAGAATTCAATTATTTTGTCTTATTATTTGGCTCCAAACTTCATATGAATGCTTTTTAAGGTTATTTAATCAATAAAATATATTTTAATGGACACTAAAAATCAATAGGAATTTAAATCAAGCCCAAGTTCCTTCAAAAAGGTAGAACTAGGCCTACATAGACCTAAAAGAGTAGAGTTATTAGTAAGTTAATCTTTTGAGAGACCAATAGAATAAAGATTGGTTTCTCACCTATATAGGTAATATATATCCATTATAAATGTCATTAAATGGTCTATTGAGATGAAACTATAATAATAAACATATTTATTAATACCTAAAAGAACTACACATAGTCCTGTAATGATGTTTTAGGACTGAGTCAAGTTTTATTGGTCATTTAGAGACCTAATTGATGTTTTGAACTTCTGTAAAAATCTCAATAATCTCAATATAATTATATTGAGTATTTCATAAGCCTTGTGAGGTGATGCCAAAAATAATAGGATTAAAGTTACAGATTGTCTAAAGTGGTAGACTTCTAAGTAGATCCACTGGAAGATTGAGTGAATTATAAGATCCTTCTTGACATCAAATTTTGTTAATCTAGAGATCCATAGTGAAGGATAAAATTTATGAATATGATAAAATCTAGGTAAATCTAGGGTATTGATATAAATAATAAACCTTCATTAAGAATTTAAATATATTGATCTTGGAGGACTAATATAATGGAAATGTTGACCTAAAATGGCATAAGTTTAAGTTAAATTTGAATGGTTTATAAAGAACCATATATAAATTATAAAAGGATACAAAGACAAAATTAGAGTGGTTAATGGACTATATATCATTAGGATGGGTCTAATGGAGTCTAAATTATTCTTGAATGGTGATTCTAAGTAAATAAAAAAGGGTATGAGTCAAAGTATCTTGGGATAGTGCTTGAAAGCTATGAGATTGTCATCAAATGGAAATCTCCCAAAATATCTATCACTAATTCATGAAACTAGGCCCATACCCTTAATAATTTGTTTGAAAAAATTGACTTTGATTTCTTTGATTGCTTAACCATTCACCACTAATAGTACTCTATCTATTGCCTCTACTAGATCTTCTTATCCTCTCTTATAAATCCACTTTTATTGGTGTCTTAGAGACCAATGATACTTATCCTCATATTAGGATAATTTTAGCTCACCTAGATTATTACTCTTTCTTAAATCATCTATCACACTCCTTTATAGTCTTACACAAAGTTTCAATGCACTCATAAGGCTTGAATGTATATATATATATATGTGTGTGTGTGTGTGTGTGTGTGTGTGTGTGTGTGTGTGTGTGTGTATGTATATATATATATATATATATGTATATATATACATACATATATATACACAAATATATATACATATATATATATATATATGTATATATATATACATATATATATATATGTATATATATACATACATATATATATACATATACATACATACATATATATATACATATACATACATACATACATACATACATACATACATACATACATACATACATACATACATACATACATACATATATATATATATATATATATATATATATATATATATATATATATATGACCCTTTTTACTTATACTAAACCCAAATTACCTTAACCCCTATAGGTTTTAAAATCTTCAGACTAAAAAATTAGACATATATAGTTTCTTTGAAGCATGTAACCCACTTGATCATAACAACAGGTTCTTAAAACAAGTACATATCAAATTCTAGACCTTCTCTCTCAATTATTTTCCTTCTAAGGTCAATTTCTCTTCATTATGTTTACTTTAGGGTTTATAAAATTTTATGAGATGCGAGAGCTTGTAGTAAGTTGTTCATAGAGTTTAAGGGTCCTTTTAACCTTCCTAACACCTTTATAAGAAGTTAAACAACATTCTCTCACTTCACAAATAGTATAATCAAGCTCATGCAAACCTTCAAACGTAGTTCTAGTGGACTTTGTATGACTATATCATATAATTACCAAGTGAACATATATCATTGATATAGATGAATGACATGTATTTCCATGACCCTGATGTCTAAGTCCACCTATAAATACATTTTCACTACTATTTAGGAGGGTGGAAATACTAACAAAAAATATTGTCAAAGTTTGAGTTGTTGTTCGATAAATCCATTTTTATTGATACTTCACTATAAACTGGAATTACAAACACATATAAAAGGATGAATAATAAATAGGATAATGTTTTTGGCCTCCCATCATGCTCGATTGACAAACCCACAATCCATTTTGACCTCAAGAAATCCCTTCCCAATACAGGAAAAACGTAAAATTTCAGCCTAAATTTAAACATACATAGAACAAAAAATATAAGTTGTTTTTATGAAGCATAAGATCCTTCATATGCATGTTTGAAAACTCTTTTTTTACCCTAGATCACTTTTTACGAGCCTATTATTGTTTGCACAACATGTCATATTTTTAGTCTGAAAATGGGGACCCTCTTTTTGCTTTGAAGTCTGATCTTATACTTGAAGGATTTTGTAGTGGTTGATTGTCTAATTTGCATCTTGGGCTACTTTAATTTAAATATCTAAATTTTCATAATTATACTAAGTTTTAGTCTATTTGTTTTCTTGTTTTTTAAAACATATTTTATACCTTCCTTTCAGACTATTTTGCCTTATGTCGTGAAAATGATCTAACTATTTTAGAGTCTTATACTACTTTTCCTTAATTTTAGTCCCTTTTGGATTTTCATTTCGATATAAATGACTAGGAATTCATGTAGTTTAATTTTATTACTTATTTACTTTCATATAAATGGATTAAATTAATTTTCAAATCGAGCAAAATGGTTAATTATGTGCATTGTTTCATTTTATATAGTTATTTTTTTGGCTTTTGCCTTAGCCATCTTTATTTAAATTTCTTAGTCATTGTATTTTAAATCAAATATTGTTGACTAGGTTTCTCTATGTTTATCCGTAGGTGTTTAAATGCATTCCAACACCACTTGATGACTTTTTTTAGCTCTCGACAACTCTAACCCATCCATAAAATACTTTCAGCACTTAGTTTATTTCACAAAAATTTCCCATAGCCATAGGGCACCTTTCCATGATTCTCGGTGGCCCAGATCTATCCAAGAAGTCCTTTGAGACTTGGTCAATTTCAAATTTTTTCCTGGAGCCATATGTTAATTTCTTTATTACTTCAAAATATAGTTATGTTAATTTGAAGGTTACTCAATGCCATGTGTCGATATCTTGATGATCCTTGGCCCATTCAAAAATATTTTAAAGACTTAGTCAATTTAATTCAAGTTTCCAAATGGGGCAATGATGTTAGTAACACTATAGGCTAGCGGGTCAGTGGGATGATGCCACATGGCATAATCCCACTACTCTAATATTCTAAAGATATTCATTTTAGTGCAATGCCTTTGGGCTTATGGGTCAATAATATGATGCCATGTGGCATCATCCTATTACTCTACTATCCTAGAGATGCTCATATAAATTACAGAGCCTATGGGTGAGTGAGATGATGCCACATGGAATAATACCATTGAACCACTCTTCCAAATTTTTATGCAAGCCAAAAATGATGTCAGATCCCTAGACAAGAAGATGAGTGGGATCATGATGCATAGATAAACAATACCTCACAATGAAAACAATAGTCATCATGTGTATTCAAAGTTGCATCTGAATAATGAAAAGATCCATGTGGAAGAATTATCAAAGACCAAAAACCAATCAACACATGACATGTGGATTGTGTTAGTCCTAGATTTAAAATCATAGGCTTACATGCTGTAAGAATTATTATAGATCAAGGATCAATTAGAAAATGCCATGTGTCCCCTGGCAAAAGTGTCAAATCTAGTCAGCGACTAGATCTTTTAGAATTTAGAGAATAAGAACCAATCAAATCACCCCAAAATAAAACATGCCAGTCTCTTAGCCCTGATAAAAAGGTTAGAGCCTAAAAGATCTTGATGTAATGAGAAAGTGCCATGCAACTTGATTATTAGAGTTGTCAATCTCTTGGAGCTGACATAGATGTTGAGCCCAAGAGAGCCTGATGTATCATAACATGCCATGTGGTAGACCAGTACACTCTAGCAGGTGGGGCCTCAAACACCCCAAGATAATTAGTGAAAGAATGATGAGAATCCATGTGGCAGTAGCCCATAAAAGAAAAGGACACACTAGCTATGCAACTAGTAAAGCACTAACTTAAATTTGATGTCCCACCTATCCATCAAAACCATCATAGGCTAAGAATCAATTGTGTGTTTGATTTGATTTGTAGAATCAATTTTAGCATGGTCCTAGATGGTAGAGTGATTGAGAAGGTGACCCAGATCATGAATGGAATGGGAATAATTCACATGACATGCACATTAGAATCAAAGTCTTAAGGAGGCATGGTCTCAATTTTATAGAGATGTGGGTAGATGGAAATCATGATACAATCCTAACTAATTTTAGTTGCCATAATTCAATATAGGCATGGTTCAATTATGCCAATTTTGGGCATGCTTTCAATCTATCATATAATGAGATACCTACTCAATTACATTCCCTTGGCAAGTAATGAATGTTTATAACTACCCCATCAATGGGTGAATTTAAATTTGAATTTAAATTCATATTATAAAATCTTTAGGCCTACGTGCCTATATAAGATCAATTTCTCGATGTAATAAAGTCTAGTTTTTTCAAGACTAAGAGAATAATGCTTGGGATGGTCTTTTTTAGGACTAAGACAATTATGCTTAGGCTATTATATTAGGATTAGAGGAGACTACGCCTAGTTGTATCCTTTTAAATTAGAAATCAGTGTAGTAGACCAATAATTTTTTTCCTTTCATGCTTTTCCCTGATTTATAGAATAGTTTTTTGAGTCAAGGTTATTTGGAAGCAAAGTCTATAGCTCACTGAGCATTTGATGAATCTAAAATGATCCTTAATAGAAAAATCTATAATATGAAATCAATGTCATGTGATAAACTTGGTATATGCATGTATGTGGTGAATTTTTTTCCTCTTTGGCTCTAATACTTCATTCTAAGGACTCTTACACCATCTTTAGTTTGAGTTATGCTAAGTCTAGATCAACTAAGTACTAGTCTATGCAAAAATTTGTTTACTCAATAGAACCAGGCTAACTGACATTAGATAACAGGGTCCTTTTCTTTTTCTCCTTTCCTTTATCTCTTTTTCCTTTTTTATGAGTTTGCTATTTTATATTAGTTTAGTTTTGAGTTGTAATTTAAATTTAAATCTTACTTTCATTACATGATCTTTTGGCTATTGTTGTTTATGTATTGTTAAACTTATAAATAATAAACATTTTCATTTGGAATCAATAATTTATTTATATTTAAATATTTTTTTGGTTCCCTAGGTATAAGATTTTTATTTTTAATGTATATTTATCTATCTAAAATACACACCAAAGACCCTTTACATGGTATGGTCATAATGAGTCGACCGAGTTACCCTGCATACCAAGACCTAGTAACTGAGAACTCAGGGAGATTTTTTTACACAAGTATACATTTAGAAAAAGTAAGGGACTAATAAACGCTTCACATAATTATTGGATTCATGTCAAAACCTAAATTAATAGAACTTTTTAGATTAATTTGTGGCATAAGTTTTAGTAATGGGTCCTAAAATGCAACTTTTTGGTAGTGAAGAGATAACTTCTTGAGTTCCAATAAGAATTTTTATATTTGGGACCCCTAAGTGAAAATATCTCACTTAGATCATGTAGATATTGGAAAATTACATGTTTTTACATGACCTTAATTTCCAATTCCACTTGGAAATATATTTTCACTACTGTTTAGGAGGGTATAAACATTGACAACAAATGTTGTCAAAGTTCAAGCTTTTGTTTGAGAACTCCATTTAGATGATTATTAGCTAAGAATTATAAATTAATACACATTTTTATGGGTTTATAATTTATAATAACATGTTATTTGTATCCTATCATTCCTGGTTGACAAACCCACCATTTATTTTGACCTCAAGAATGCCCTTCCTAATACAAGAAAAATGCAAGATTTTAGCCTAACTTTAGACATGCATAATACATAAAATAAAATTAATTTATAAAAATAATAAGATAACTCATATAAATTATTTAAAACTATTAATTCAACTTGGATAACTTTTGTCAAACATTCAAGAGCAATTTGTGGCATAATTTGTAGTAATGGGTCTTAAAATGCAAATTTTTGGCAGTAAAGAGACAACTTCTTGAGCTCCAACAAACATTTTTACCTCCAATACTCCAAAGTGAAAATATATCATTTATAACATGTATATATAGTAAAATTATATGTTTTTCCATGACCCTGATATTCAATTCCACCCAGAAATACATTTTCACTATTGTTCAAGAGGGCAAAAACCTTGACAACAAATGTTGTCAAAGTTCAAGTTGTTGTTAAAGAACTCCATTTAAGGTGATTTTTAGTTAAAAATTATCAATAAAAACATATAATTATGGGAGGATAACATCTAGAACCATGTTATTATCCTCCCATGATGTCTGTTTGACAAACTGACCACCCATTCTAGCCTCAAAAATGCCTTTCCCAATACAAGAAAAATGTAGAATTTAAGCTTAACTTCAAACATGCATAAATTAAAAAATATAAGTAATTTTTAAAAATGTTAATATCCATCCTATATATGTTTGAAAAGTATTATTTCACCCCATAACAATTTATATTAAACTTTAAGAGTAATTCATGGCATAAGTTACAGTAATGTGTCCTAAAATTTAACTTTTTAGTAGTGAAGAGATAACTTCTTGAGCTCTAATAGGAATTTTTACCTCTCAGAACCCTAGGTGAAAATATATCACTTGAATCATGTATACATAGGAAAATTATATGTGTTTCCATGAAATTGACATACAAGTCCATCTAGAAATATATTTTCAGTACTACTCAGGCGTGTAAAAATACTGATACCAAATATTGTCAAAGTTTGAGTGTTGTTTGATAAATCCATTTACAGTGCTTATTTGTTACAAATTAACACTTAAAACACATATATATAGGTGGCTAATGTCTAGGACCATTTTCTTGGCCTCCTGTCACACCCAGTCGATAAATTGACCACCCATTTTGGCCTAGAGAACTCTCTTCCTAATACAACAAAATTGCAAAATTTTAGTGTAACTTCATACATGCATATAATAGGAACTATAAGTAGTTTTTGATGAATTTTAAGATATATATTTTTCATGATTTAAAACTCTTCTTTCACCTTGGAGGACTTTTTTTGAACCTTCAAGAGTAATTTGTGGCATAAGTTGTAGTAATGGATCCTCAAATGTAACTTTTTGGTAGTGAAGAAAACTTCTTGATCTCCAACATGAATTTTTACCTCTAGGACCCCTAGGTGAAAAAATATCACTTAGAACACATATAGATATGAAAATTACACGTGTTGACCCTGATGTCCAAGTCCACTCAAAAATACATTTTCACTACTGTTCAGGAGCGCAGAAACATTGACAACAAATATTGTCAAAGTTCATTTTTTTATTTGAGAACTCCATTTATATTAATTTTTCACTAAAAATGTCACTACCAACATGTATGTATGGGTGGATAATGTCTAAGACCACATTCTTGGCCTCTTATCACACTCGATTGACAAACCCACCACTCATTCTAACATGGATTACAATGTAATCATACCAAATCATACCAAGCTGGGAAGAGCTTAAAGATGATCAAAACACAATGGATATCCTATATTTATCTTCATACCAAGCCTAAAGACCTATCAAATTTTTAACACCTACAAGGATGGCTTATAAGATGGTTTTTCATGCATATAAACTCACATGAAGAGGTATGCATTTGAAAAGAGGAAAGTTTGGGTGTTTATGATTGATCCAAGCACGTCTAGGTCCTTGGAAGACTAGAGAGATATTAGATATGCCTAAATAATCCTGTAAAAAAGTGATAACCATGAACAAAGGTGAAATGATTAGTCATAGGTCTATACACAAGGCAAAAAAGTGAAAGTTGTTAACATGTTTGTGCATGATTAAATATATTGAGTCTTTGGGAGAACTCCAAGGTGATTAATACATTTTTTAAGGTCATATTAAATGCATAAAATAATCCTAATATATATAAAAATATCCATTTCATGTCATTTAGGCCTCCAAAGTCAATTCCATAGCCCAAATACATGCACATAGCCATAAAGATGGTCTATAGGCCTAAGATTATATAATTGTGGTGATTTTTATTGATTATAAATGACCATAAAATGATTTCAGGTTGTATATGGGGTTGAAATAAACCTTGAAAAAAAATACTTAGCTCTTGATACCCTACATAACTTAAGATACAAAAAAAAAAAAATCTAAACTAGCCTGCTTGCTGCCATGTAGATCATAGTTTGCACAAAAAGGGCCATAACTTGGGTTTTGTAGCTCCAAATGAATTGAAAAAGGTCTGAATTGAAATTTTATAATTAAAGTGGTATAATCTATTTATTTTACCTGAAGAGAGATAAAACACAAAAACACAGGCCTACACGTGTAAAAATGAAGGAAAATCAAATCTATAGAGGACTAAAAGTGCTATAAGTCAAGTTCTATTGCTCCAAATGATCTAAAATTTGAATTTTAGGTGATTTATGATGTATTTAATATTTTTATGTGTTTTATATACTTATAATCTAATCAAAATTAATTTCTACATGACTGTTCACAAACATGGCCTTGTTTGTAGGTTTAAATGAGCTAGGTTGAGTAGCAAGTAATCACTTTGTGAAGGTATTAGATATTATAATGGACATGGAAGATGTAAAAGAGTATCCAAAGGGAGTTTAAATTTTTTCATATGATTTTCATCTCATATTTATAATATTCTTCTTCATCCACCTCCAAGCAGGGCTAACAAGTTAGTGGCCTAGTGAACCTTCTTATAAGCAAAGTGATAATGACCCAAGGTGAGAGGTTGGAATGATTAAAGATATGAATGATCTATTTTTAAGATGTAATACCTCATTTTTATCATAATTATCTTGATATATACACTATTCACATTGGCTACACTAATGAGGTGGATTGGTGTAGTCAAGAATCAAGAGGAGCTAGTTTGCCTCTCCAAGGAAAAAGTCTCTAATTTGAGGTTTTTAATCAAATTTTGAGATGTAATAAGACTTAAAAAGATGAATATAATTTATTTATATGATAAAAGTGTAGGAATGGCCATAATTTGGCATCCTACATTGATAATCATGCAATATCATGAAGATGCTAGTGAATACAATAAGAGAGTGACAACTTGGGAGTTGACAATCAATTACAAGAAAGTAAGAAGGAATAAATACTAAATGGGGAGATAGTTTTACCATGATATCCTAAGAATTAGGATTTAAATAATGTCAAATATGCTTCCTCTATGCCTTGATCAAGTAAATAGTCATTTGATGGAGTTAAAGAAGCATTGAAGGTCTTTCAAACTACCCTATAAAAATATAACTACTTTATGGGAGTTGAAAACTAGTTGGTTGAAGAAGAAGTAAAGCATTAAAGGCCAGGTCATAGTGAGTTAAAATCAAAATGGAATTGAGGAGACCACCATCCAAAAATATAGGTCAACTCATGAAGGCATTTGGCCACATCAAACACTTCAAATAGACATGATGCTCCTTCTACATCTTCCTTCATTCAAGGCAACCTCATTTCAAGGACAAATGTTAAGTAATTTTAAGTCTATTCTCTTAGATTTAATAATATGAAATTATTTACTAAAATTTCCAACCGTGTGAAGGTGGAAGCTTATATGGCACCACTAACTACAAAAAATTGTTAGTAAGTAATTAAAAATGAAATTTATATGTACTACCTATAAAATCAAAAACATTTAGTAAAATTGATTATATCTACATTTTAATAGTCAACATACCTACACATATCAATCCATCGAACCACTAGGATCTACTCTAATATTGATAGTGGTACGAATAAGTTTATAGTATAAATCATGAACTTTCCATAGATTCATGTTTAAAGGCCTTTCGTGATATTGTTTCAATTGAATATTCATTGCAAGAATCAAATTTGAATAGTGCAGTATCTTCCTGGTGTTTCAAATTCTTCAAAAAAACATCTATATAATTTTTTTGATTATATACCATCTAAGTCAAGTTCTAGTGACTACCGTAAACCCAGTAGGATGCTTAATGTTTTCTCCATTTATGACTGTGGAAGTCAATTTTTTATTTTCCTCTACACAGAGACATAAGTAGTAATATGTCCCCTCTTCATTGTCCTCATCTACAATAATTTAAAAAACATGCCTTGCATCATAAAAAATAAATTTTAATGACACTATATCAAGATAAATAATATGATTAATAGTACATAATGAATAATATTCTACCTAGCTATACTAGATTGAATACATGGTCAAAGTCATGTGACGATGCAATATCTATAGATTGTAATGCTTGTGGAACTTGATGTGTTGATTGGAATTAGAAGTATGGAACTCCAGTCATCCACCCACTCTTGTGACTCACACTCATTCCAAATAGAGTCCATGCATATAGAATATAAAAATACCAAATGTTTTATATGAATAGTCTAAGAACCTACATTTGAGCTACAAAATGAGTGGAGCTCATTTGAACCTGTTACAGTCTTACAATCCTCATACTTTACCAAATTTTCTTCCTACATCAACCAAAAATGTCTAGGAATAGTATAATTTGGTTGAACAACATGGCACATGTTCTCATTACACTATTCAACCATGATTTGTGCATCAGTCAAATCAACACCCTCTTCAAATTTCAACTCCTCCCTTGAAATGGATTTTTTTACACATATTTCAGCACCATCATGCTTCCCTTTTCAAATGGCCATTTTTAGTGAAAGTCCAAATATGTTATACACTAGTGGTAACATGTATCTTTCTCAACCAATAAAACAACCATGCATTCTTGAATTTTGATGTGCAATTATCTGACCAAATTTAATGTTAATTAAAATGAATGTTCTTCTCAATCAATTGTCCATAGAACTTTTCAAAACAATCATGCATGTACTCTATACAATGTGATTAGTCATCAATGATATTTAAATGGTACTTCATTAATATTTTTTTATTTTACTTGGTACTATTAGGTGCATGTGTGAATGCTATATGCATGATTATGGCAACTTGTGATGAGTTGTAATATTGTGATTGAACTTCCATTTACGGTTTGAATATGTGATTTTCAGCAAAGTCAAGTACTAAAATAATCAAACCAAGTGGGAATGTGTCCTTGTTTATCTTGAAATGTAAATCCAATCATCTAGATTTATGTGTGTGACTTGCATACTCATAAACAATTCTCTCCCTAAATTTGACCATAAATTCTAAAATGGGTATCTATTTTGTAACAAGCTCACACCTTTTAGATTATTTTTTATCTTTTACTTGATAAGGCACATATTTATGTTTGCTCAAACTGACTAATTCCTATCTAATTTCACTTGTTTCATCTTCATGTATACAATTTTTTAGTTTTGTCAATCCACCACAAATGCTAAAATTTCCATCCAAACATGCTTTGTTATGAAAGAATTGTCCATATAGTCTTTCACAAAGAATGGTTGAAATAAATTCCCTAGCTGATTTTGGCAGAACTTCTAATTCACATTCCTAAAAAATATTGTTAGTATGTAATGTACAATGAATATGGAATAAAACATCATAATGCATTATAAACTCACCATGTTTCCTACAATGACAAGTGGTGCATGTGTAATTTATTTTTACATGAAAATGTTTGGTTAATATAAATTTATGAATGTTTTACCAAAACATTAGAGTACAATTATGTTTGAGTCATATTTAAGAAATGTTTCAGATGTGGTTCAGGTTATGAGAACCAAATCTTCTTTTGACTACATGTCTTTCATTGAGCAAAACTCTAATGTTGTCTTTCCAAAATTATGTAACTCTTTCAGATCATTGGTTATATCCTTGTCCTTTCATGAATGATGAATAGAGAATGCCAAGATCTCATTGGTATTGGGTTCATTAAGTCTTTTTCATTTTGAAATTACTTTCATTAATGTTTTTTGTTTATATCAAGTGTTTAGATTGTTTTTGAAATCAATCATTTTTTCCTTGTGTAGAGACTAGAATTCTACACACTACAGTTTTGAATGTCGAAACACCCTTGAACCACCTTAGGACCCCCTTGAGACCAATTTGACACTTTTAACCCTAACTAAACCTAACCATGGTTAGTTTAACCAAATAACTAAACCCAGCCTTTTACCCCACTTAACCATCAACACTTGACCGTCAACAATCACCTTGACCACCGATAGTCACCCTAACTACTGATGGTTAGGTCTCTTCCCCATCTGGATAAAGATAACTTGAGCTATATACAAGCTAACATGGAAAAATTTAATATTTTCTCCTTACCCATTATTAACAGATCATGATGTATTGAAATTAGCAGCCTAACCTCCTATAGAACTTTCTACCTCCATCTCTCTTTTCCTATAGAAGGAGGGGAGTAAGAGGTGATTAGGGATCCATAGTAAAGCATTATAGCACATAGGTAATCAATATATCAACTAGAAGGTCTTTAAATAAAATAGAGACCCAAACCTCTACTAAAATTAATCTTGAGGCAAAGTACCGTTACTCTACTAAAATTGCGCTAGGATCAACTATCAACCCTAGGATCAACTATCAACCATCAAGCAACTAAGTACATTTCCTATTCTAAGATTTGTTTATTTGGTTTTTGGACACTAACCTTAACTAGACCTTTAAAAATCCATTATTTGAACATTGATCCCTTTATGTAACCTAAACTAAACCCTTTTTTGAACACATATAAAACCCATAGCAACTGTTGACGGTCATCTTGACTACCAAAGATCACCTTCAACTATCGATAGTCACCCAACTATTGATAGTCAACTTAATTGTTGATGGTCACCCTGACTATTGACAGTCACTATTGTAAGAAATAATAGTAAGTTATTTCCACCCACTTACCTTCAATTAAATCCCACTTTTTATGTTCCTGCTTGTTCAAAGAGACCTCACCTATTTTCTAAACCCAACCTAACCTCTTTAGCATTAGTATTGATCCACTATTTGATTAATTAGTCTATTTTTTATCAATCATTCATTTCTTCTTGTATTCTCTTTCAGTATTTTCTATCATTTGATGCAAGTACTTTATCTTCATTTCTTTCAACTTAATTATTTTAAGAGAGTGGATTGACAACCTCCTAGCAAGTTCTCACTTCCTGGATCTAACTCATGCTTAGCAATCCACCTTGCTACCCATCTAACAACCCCTTTGCATGAGTGATTTCTTATCTATAGGTCATTCTTCCTAAGACAAAGATGAGCTCTTCATGATTATTTGGATCATGTGCACACAAACAAGCAGGTTCTTCTACCACACCTTTATTAATAGTTTCTTACTTATTCTTTAAGTAGAAATAAGCTAAAATTGAGAGAAACATTCTGGCACACCTGGTGGGACCTAATAACATCTAGGTGCCCTTTCTTCCTTAATCTATATCATATAAATAAATCAAAATTTAGTTTGGGTATAAAATAAACCTTGCATACATTTATTGCTTACATGTTTAGCTCATTTAGTTAATTAAAAGCAAAGTAAGCAATTATAGTTTCACTTCTTTATCACACACTATACCAAACCACTTAAATCAATTAAACATCAAAAGAATTGGCATAAGGCTCGACTAGGGTTTCATCTCCTAGTGGATCACCTTCACCCTTTGGCTATCTTACTTGAAGGTCATTACCAAGAAGAGAAACTAAAACTCAACACTTTGGTTGAGTCTAAACTCTAGAAATCAATATAAACTGGCTAAACACCCAACCCCCTTATCATTGCAGTGTGTAAAGTGAGGGGGTAGGCCCCAATACCAAGCCACATATTAATTTCCAACATAGATCCTTTTGAGATCCTTGAACACCTGAAACCAACCATAGATTTATTTTCTAGTACCTATTTTACAAACTAATTCCTTCTTCACACTTTCTAACTAAGGCATAAGCCAAAAGTGAGATAAAAGATATCCTAGGATTTTAAATGCACTTTAGTGTATGTTTGATTGTTTTGGGATCTTTTTCTTTTATTTGCTTTATATTTTGAGATATGAGCTTTCCTTTATTCCTCTCTATTTCTCTTATGGTTTTTAATAGATAACAATTGAGAAATCAACTAACCAGGAGCCACCTTCCTCTTCTTCCTCCATGTAGTATACCTCAGATGTTGAGGGTTCTCCCCATATTTCTACCCCCTACCATGCCTCACATAGTTTCCCAATGTGATGTGAATTTTACCACCTTCCTTAATAACAACATCATGGCCCTCCAACATTACCTCAACACCTTATCTCACTGCACCACTGCTTCAATTCCTCTTAGTGATCCACCTTTTGGGATGCCTCCCCATATTATGGTTGCCACTACCTCTACCTAACCTATGACCACTCAATCATATTCCTTCACTAATAATCCACCTACTACCTCCACCCAAACTCAATCAAACCACCCAACCAATAAAGAAACACCCCCTACACTAACCAACAACTCCTCTAACATAAGGGCATCCTTACCTTTAGTTACCATTACTCCATCCACCACGGGGATATATTCCACCCCTATTACCACCATTACCCTTATCACTACCAACCTACCCATATCTACCCCATTTCAAAATGTCGTGCTTTCTATACCTTCCACCCTTCAACCTATAAAAACTAGATTTACCACTCACCCCCAACTAATTAGGCCATATATACCTCAAACCCAATCAATATAAATTCCTCAATCTACCAATTCAATCATACCTCCCAACAAACCTACATCAATCTCTCAAAAAATACCCATGACACCCTACCCACACTATGTTCCTAACCCACAAAGATACATAGATGTACCTTCTACCCAACCTTTTATGCCCATTGACCCTTATGTGGCATCATCCCAACCCTCAATGACCACATAAAAACATGTGGCATCCTCTCAACCTTCTACCAATTATCCATATATTGAATCTACCCAACCTCAACAAAACCTACCATAAAATTATGGAACTACCCAACCCCAAATAGATTTGGTCAAAATGTTTATGGACAAAATGACCAACTTAGAGTTATTTATCTCTAGGGCTTACAACCTCCTATCTTATAAACAAATATGTAATGGACCAATTCACCCTTTCATCCCTATCCAACCTTACCCTCCTCAAAGGGAATTACCCAAAATT
Source organism: Torreya grandis (assembly GCA_037957365.1). Classification (NCBI taxonomy): domain Eukaryota; kingdom Viridiplantae; phylum Streptophyta; class Pinopsida; order Cupressales; family Taxaceae; genus Torreya; species Torreya grandis. The sequence goes on along the minus strand of JARHVA010001744.1, from coordinate 1,232,126 downwards.
TCTAAATTCCAAATCAAGGAGGACCCCAATAACACTTAAGAGCATTTTGGCATTCTTTTTACTTGATTGTCTATGATGATGTTCTTCTCCTTTGCACCTTTCCTATGTCTTTATATAGACCAAAATTAGATTGGTATAGTGCTCTCACCAAGAACTCCATCTTTTCCTTTTCCCAACTTTCCCAAACCTTTTTAGACAACTTCTCAATCAATATATCTAACAAGGTCTCCATCACCAATATCTACTCCATTAGGTAGTTTGATGATGAATCAATTGCAGACTTCATAGCATGATGGAGAGGTCTTATCAACTAGCTCTCTTTCTCTTTTCCTCAACCTGAATTCATTGAACTTTTATCTTAGGCTTGTGCCAAACACATTTCCCCTACCCTATAGGTTAAAAATTTTAGAGCCTTTGACATGGCTTTTACCATGGCACACAAACTAAAAATTAGAGACATTGATGAAGGGAAGTTGAAGCAAAGAAATAAAAACTATAGCTTCAAATCCAATGACCCTTACCCATCCAAAACCACCAACTAATATAACTACCCTAACACCAAACCAAAGATAACCAAAAACATGATTGTGCTCAAAACAACCCCACCTCCTATTATAAACCAACTCAACCAAACCAATTCCTCTAACTCCTCCAATCAACAAACCTGAAATTAAAATTGGGCTACCCAAAAATAATAAACTCTACTAGGGGAGTCATATGCTTTAATTTTGGACAATTTTATCAAATCTAACATCATACAACTTCCCCTTATTAAACCTCCTCTATAATTTGATGCTTCTTGCCATGTGCCCAATTAGTACAATGAGAATGATCTATGTGCTTTCCACCATGTTGTTGGACATGACATTAATAGGTGTAACACCTTCAAAACTATTGTTCAAAACTTTATTGATAAGGGATAACTTGCATTGGACAATCCCAATGCACTTCTAAATCATTCACTTGATATCTTTTCACAACCTTTCCCCAACCATGCCCCTTATATCAACCATGATGACAACAAACCATAATCCTCTCATGTTCTTGAGCTATATATAGTCAATGTAATTATCAATGAACCTATCATTGAGGAAACCATTACCTCAACTACCTCATCTTCCACTCCACTTATTGAAGTGGTGGAATCACCATCCATCCTTTTGGTTACCCAAATAAAGGAATCAACTACCTCTTCTCTGTCACTTAATGAAATAATAGACTTACCCACTTCTCCTTTGATATAAATACCAAAGGAGGAAACCATTGCCATCACACCTACCTCCCCCACCATGGAATCACCCACTCTCTCTTTGGAAACCATTCCACAAGGACATATTACTTTACCTACTCCCTCCATGGAGGAAACATCTTCCCAAATTTTGTAACCTTTCATTAAGGACAAAGGTGAAGAAACCATTCCCTTACCTTAACCTATGGGCCTAATATTTAAATTTGATGCCTAAAGAACCAAACCAATTTATAAACCTTTATCTAGACTAGTCCAAAGCCTAGAATTCTCCTCTCAACTTGATTTGGATCTAGCCACCTTTTAGCACCATCTTGGGCTCCCCTATCAAAACAAACATGAAATTTTAACCTCACTTTTATCCACCATTAAACTTATAATCACCTAAATCCATTCATCAAACACCTCTCCTCCCAAAACCATAGGGGAACTATCCAAACCATCTCCATCTAGAATTATCAAATCACCTTATAGCTCTCTAATTAAACCTATCAAGAACCTAGGGGTACTTCCTACTCCTATCCACATCCACCCATCTTTGAAGTTGGACTTAACCCCATCTATTCCATCAAATAAAACCTTAACCAAACCAACCAAGGATGTGGAACCACCTAAAATCCCATCTAGAACCAGAGCTGTATCACGCCCTTCTCTCTTACCTTCTATCTTGGCACCCCATCCTTCTTCCATCTTAGGAGCTCATCCTTCTATCAAGAAGGCAAATCCTCCCAAAAATACCCAAAATAAACTCCCTCATTTTATTTTAACTTTACCTACCCCCACCAAAACATCAAACTCCCCATCATTTCTAACCAAACTATATAGCTCTACCTTCCCACCTATCTCCAAAACTTCATCATTTCAATCATTAACATCCAAAAATTTCACCTTTAAAACCTCCACCTTGAAACTACCCAACACCAAACGACCCCAACCAAACCCACCTACCAAAACCATTCTACCACACACAACCTCGAAGGTGAAACCTACTTCCAAGAAGGCTCCCACCCCAAAAACCTATCACCCATAACACTTTTTCTCAAATCTTATTATACCATTTTACCTTTACCTACCCCCACCAAAACATCAAACTCCCCATCATTTGTGACCAAAATATGTACCTCTACCTTCCCACCTATCTCCAAACCTTCATCATTTCAATCATTAACCTCCAAAACTTTCACATTGAAATACACCACCTCGAAAGTACCCAACACCAAACAACCCCAACTAAACCCACCTACCAAAACCATTCTACCACCCACAACCCCTGAGGTGAAGCCTACTTCTAAGAAGGATCCCACCCCAAAAACCAAAATCCCATCACCCATAACACTTTTGCTCAAATATTAGAAAGCTCTTCCTTAATCCTACCACCTATCCAAACCTTTGACCCCTCAAAACCTAAACCATTTTGGTTCAATGATAGTTTAATCTGCTCATACCATAAGACACCTAGACATGACACATAGAACTGTAAAGCCCTCTAAGCACTTGTCTATAACTTATGGGTGAGGATGATCTATTGTCAGATGAACCTCTCTAAAGCCCATTACTAACCCAACCACCAAACTAACCTATCCAACACTCATCCACTCCCACACTCTCACCCAAGAGTGAGGAGGAACCAAAGCAACCTTCTAGCCCAACACCTCCCCTCATCCGCACTATTTATATGGTTACCCAATCTTGGGCCCAATAAGAGGATAAGGGAAAGGCCAAAGTGTCCATTCTATGGACATATCCTTCCACCCTTAAACCTTTCAATTAAACTCAAACACCTTCACCTTCACCAAAACCCAAAATATCCATTTTGGGTGCCTCTCCCTCTAATCTTTATGGATCTATCTAGTGAGTGGTTCTAAAGTAGCTTCACTAGATACCGGTGAAGATAAGCTTATACAAACTAATCAACACCTAACCCATCACCACCAAGCATTGATAAAAGTCCTAAAGTCTATAGAGGTCCAACCCAAAGACCCTCAGCCTCTTGTAGCCTTTGTCAGAACTTTTCGTCTTACCACCCTAGTCACATTTAAGGATTCAAAAATACCTTCTGTTCATACTCAATATCTTGATCCTCCTCTTTTCATCATTGCATACATCAATCAAACCCACATAAAAAGGGTGATGATTGATGGATGAGCTAGTATTAACATTATCTCCTCTCATACTTATGACAAACTCCATATGCCAAAGAATATCATGTCGTAAACCTCAATGGTCCTTTATTCCTTTAATGGTACTATGGCCACAACATTGGGAACAATTGTCTTCCAATTTTCTTGGGACTTCACAAGCTTTCAAAGCTCTTCTATATCATAAAAGGTGAGTTCTAATACAATGTATTACTTGGACACCCTTGGATCCATGCCATGAGTTGTGTCCCATCTACCTTACATCGATGTGTCAAGTTTGAACATGAGGGTCAAGTCATCACCATACAAGCTGACCCTAGTCCTTTTGCATCTTTCACCATGACATATCAACCAAATAATTTTATTCTTCCTCGCTCATCCACTTCACCACCAATTAACAACTATACCTCTATCATTGATGAAGCTTTAACTAGATCATCTATCCCTTCTTCTCAGATCCCTATATAAGACCCCTTAGAATTCATGTTCCAACATCTCTCACTGGGAGAGTATCATCTTTTGGCCTTGGATTCTTTCCCTACCCCTAAAGAGTATGGGAACCTTGACCATGATCCTAACTATGATCCCAATATTAGAACCATCATTCCTTTCAAACTTCCCAAACACCAAAGTAATTTTATCTATGGGGGACTTGATCATCCGCTTCTCACTTACTCCACCACCTCTTATATCTGACTATTTACTTTTGATTTCTCTTGTTTAGATAAAATAGAATTTGCTAAATTATATCTCTACAAGTGTGCCTAGAATAGATTTGGCCTTAGATGTTATGAACATGGACTCCACAAGTTACCTTTGATCAAAACCCAAAAACCTCATGAGCTATTTGTCTTTGGGTTTGTATTACCAAAATAACCCACTAATTCACCCAAACCCATCACCACCATTGAGGAGGACATTTCTTCCTTACCAACCCCATCTATTTCAAAGTTTGAGGATTTTGAAACATCCCTTCTAACTTTTTTTTTAGTCAATACCATTAGTTTGGACCCCCTAACCTATTAGAAAGGTGGCTAAACTAAAACCTTTCCTCCAATTCATCCTAAAATGGTAGAAAAAGATTCTCCTACCATCCACACCATCCAATATCAAGATGGTGATTCCATTCTCACCTATATTGGTATATGGGATTATTCTATCCAAAAATTCCTTCCTATTGATAACCAAACCATGTTAAATGAATCCACTATCAATATCAACTTGAGTACTTAGGATAACCCTCACATTATAAATATTGGTCAATCCTTAGATTCTTCAAAACAATAGGATTACTCTTCCTTCCTTTGTGACCATAACATAGCATTTTCTTGGTCCTATACATATATGCCTAAAATTTACCCTTTTATAGCCCTCCACAATATCATCATCCATCTTGATGCTAAGCTTGTTAGGAAAAAAATTCATTAGATGCACCCTCGTATCACCCTTGTAGTCAAAGAAGAACTTCAACACCTCTTGTCTGTCAATTTCATTCCACCCATAGACTATCCCCAATGGGTTTCCAACATCATCTACATTACCAATCCCATAGGGAGACTTCACCTTTGTATTGAATTTCCTGACCTCAATCTTGCTTGTCCAAAAGATGACTTACCTTTGCCTAGCATTGACTAACTTATTGATCTTATAACTGGCCATGAGATGTTATCCCTCATAGATAGTTTCTCAAGATAAAGTCATATATTTATTTCCCCCAAGGATTAGTATAAGACTTCTTTCATCACCCCATGGGGAACCTTCTACTATCAGGTCATTCCATTTAGTTTGAAGAATGCTGGGGTAATCTACCAACATGTGATGACATACATCTTCCATGAACTCATACACAAAATTGTAAAGGACTATTTAGACAATCCCCTTGGGAAATAAAAATCTTGCAAGGATGATCTTGATGTTCTAAAAATTATCTTTAAGTGCCTAATCTATTTCCATGTCTAACTCAACCCCAAGAAATGTGTTTTTGGGGTCCTATCTAGAAAGTTTCTTGGCTTTATCATCTCTCTTTGAGGAATTAAAGTAGACCCTACCAAAGTCAGAGCGATCCTCAACATGACACCTGAAACCCATCTTAAGAAAATCCATAGCCTATAGGGGAAGCTCCAATCCATCCATTGCTTCATCTCTCAGTTATCAGAAATATGTCAACCCTTTCATCATCTTCTCAAGAAAGATACATCTTTTAAGTGGACTAAGGAATACCAACAAGCCTTTGATTCACTCAAAGAGTACCTCCTTTCTCCAACTATTCTTACCCCTCCTAAAGAGAACCAACCCTTATATCTTTATATATCCTCCATTGACCATTCCTTAGGGGTAATGCTCATTCATCGTGATGAACAAAACAAAGAGCAAGCTATCTACTATATAAGTCAAACATTTATAGAGTATAAGACTTAGTACACCCATAACCAGAAGTTCTGTCTTGCCTTAGTCTTCATGGATACCAAAATTTTTCATCACCTCCTCAATCATAAAACCTTTTTCATCACCAACACCAACCCACTCAAGTACATACACTATAAACCATACCAAAACCAATGTATGGCTAAGTGGTTTATTCTCCTAGCTGAGTTTAAACTTGAGTTCCTCCAATAGAAGTTGATTAAAGGGTAAGTTATTGTTGATAAATTGGTTAAAGATCCTTTACCAGACACCCAACCACTTCCTCTTTCATTTCCCAATGATTCCATCATGACTCTTTCTGAAGAATACATCACTTATTAAATGACCATGTCCTTTGATGGCTCAAAATGCCTGTGTGGTGGGGGTGTTGGTGTTATTCCATTACCCTCAATGGAGAACCTCTTTCTCTATCTTTCAAACTTTAATTTAGGTGTACCAATAATATGGATGAGTGTGAAGCCCTACTAATAGGTATCCAAACCACTCTAGCCTTAGGAGTTAAGATGATTAGTGTCTTTGATGATTCGAAACTTATGGTCAACCAAGTCAATGGAACCTACCAATGTAAGAATTATGTCTTGCAAAAGTACAAATAACTAGTAGATATACTCTTAGCATCATTTTACCATTACCTTATCCAATATGTTCCATGATCTACTAATAAGTTCATGGATACAATGGCTTCCCTTGCTACCCAAATCCCATCTCAACCTTCCAATTCTAAGCTCTTTTTAACCATTCATCATTTTATCTCACCATCTTATATCTAATTTGACCTCCCTACCACTTTTAGTGTGGAGGAATATCCATCAAACATTTGGTATGAGCAAACCTTTAACTACTCAACCTTGACATCATTCCTCCCAACCTCTCTAGGAATGCCCGAAGATCCTTTATTCAGAGTACCTCTCATTATACCATGCTAAGGTAAATCCTTTACAAATGTGGTGTTGATGTCCTCCTCCTCCATTGTCTATGCAACCATGAAGCTTCCTATGATATCAAGGAAATGCATGATAGAATCTATGGGGGACACTTTAGTGGTTTAACTATCACTAAATGTATCCTTTACCTTGGATACTATTGGCCCACCCTCAACCAATATTGTTGTTATTATGTAAAGAAGTTTGTTAAATGTCAATAGCATGTTAATTTACATCACACACTGGCCCATGGCCTTTAATTATCTAAATATTTTTTGACCTTCTCATAATAGGGACTAGATCTCATTGGGTAAATTATTCCTCATTTTTCACAGTGACACCAATCATCATCACTTCCATCAAGTATTTCACGAAGTGGATGGAGGATATTCCTCTCATCTTGACCAAAGTTGAAAAGATAATCAACTTCATCAATCATCATATCATCTGTCATTTCACTGTTCCCCATAAGATCATCACTGATAATGGAAAATTGTTGAAAAACTAACAAGTACAAGGTCTTTATGATGCATTTGACATCAAGTTAAGATTTTCCTCACCTTATCATCCACAAGCAAATGGATAGGTGGAATCCTCTAAAAAAACCCTCAACAATATGTTAACCAAAGTGGTTAGTGCTTTTGGTCAGGATTGGCACTTGCACATCCTTTTCATTTTATGGGCCTATCACACTAGCATTTGAACCTCTATGGGTGCTACCCCTTTCTATCTAGGATTTAGAGTAGAGGTAGTCTTGTCTCTCAAATTCTAGACTTTGTATATCCTTAAAAGACATCATTTCCAAGAGTGACTATCATCAAAAGCATCTCACTTGACTTGAGCTACTTGATGAACGCTACCTAGTTGCACTTAATCACCTTTGTGTATACCAAGAATGAATCAAGCATGCTTATAATAAGCACCTAAAAGTGTGAGAATTCAAAATTAGAGACTTCATCTTCAAGGAAAACCAAAATGTGATTAGTATAGAGAAAATCAAGTGAGGCAAGTTTGCTTTCAATTGGCTTGGACCCTACATCATAACCCATAAGTATATCGTTTATCCTCTCTTAAAGGCAAACTAGAACCTGAGCCTCTCAATGCTTCCCATTTGCATCCTTTCTTTTATTAAAAGGATCAAACTCACCTTTTATCTAACTTAAGCTTATCCATTGATTTACAAGATTTTTCACCTTTCTAACACCTTCATCCCATCCCTTTGAGGACAATCGATTATGTTGTCCCTGAAAAATGTCACTCATTTTTGGGACAACCTATAGACTATTTTGGCCTTACACAGACCAAAAATCATCTCTCCCCTTTTCAAAAAATTGTTCTGAGCATTTGGGTTCTTCATTTTTCAAAGCTTTTCCAAAAATCTACAGACTCTGTAGGCTTGAATCTACGGACTCTGTAGGAAGAAAATCTATGGACTCTGTAGGCCAAGTTCTACGGGCTTCACAGGTTGATTTCTATGGACTCTATAGGAAAGAAGCAAGATCTCAACACTTAGGTGAGTTCAACAGGTTCAACAACCAATTGGTTCAATGCGCTTGGTGTAAAATATCAAAAAGACTTAGCCAAATAATGAAGAATGAACCGATTGAACCATTGAACCAATGTTGGTTCAATCGGTAGGTTCAAGGGGCTGCCCCAAAGCCAAAGAGGAAAGTGACCTTGAAAAGGGCAAGCAACATTGGTTTAAAGGTCAAAGAAAAGACAAAATTCCTTTGGATTTGTTCAAAGGACCAAAAGGAACAATTCTTTCAGACTTTTTGTTTGATGGAAATGATTAAGTGAAGAAGGCTGAAGGAATTCACTCGGGAAGAAAGCCTAAAGAAATTGAAAGGAACAAATGGCTAAGGAAAAGAAGCTTTCTTTCATAATTTTTGTCAGAAGGAATTCCTTCAGACTTTTTGTCTGAAGGAAAAGCCCGAGAGCCAAAAGCCCATCGAAGAAGCAAGAACCCCCTGGGAAAGTTAAAGCCTGAAGTCCGCCCAAAACAAATCCTGAAGGGTAGGTACCCTTGTGGGGGGCACTTGAAGATGTAGAAGAGAGCCTTCTAAAAAACTTAGACAAAGAAGGTTTTCAAAGAACAAGGATGGAACTGTTGAACCTTGAACCAAATGGTTCAATAGGTTCAACTGGTTCGAAGGTTCAATATTTTAGGGCCTCAGAGGGACTTAGAAATATAAAGGAAGTAATGATTAAATGAGACACAGAATGAATTGATGAATCAATTTAACCTTGAATCAAAAGAGTTCAAAGTTCAGTGGTTCATAGGTTCAAAGGTTCAAGGGCAGCCTTAGTCAAGGGAAAAAGCAGCAAATAAGTGGTTCAACGGATGGTTCAACCAAGGAGCGAGAAAGAGATTGAACCAAGAAGCGATGGAAAAAAAGAGACAGGATAAACCAATGAACCAATGAACTTTCATAGGTTCACAGGCTTAAGGTTCAACATGGTTCAAGTAGCTGGCTACCATTGATAGTCCCACAGACGTCAAATTTAAAGTAAAGAAATATCTGTGGAAATTCAAATAAAGTGAAGAATTTAAAGGAAGAACCAAGCTACTGACCAAAAGATAGCCCGATAGCTCAAATCATAGTAGGAAGAGACAAAGCTAGAAAAGACAAAATTATAAAGAGGGAAAAGCCTGAAATATCTGTGCAAAAGTAATTTTAGTAGGTGGAATAGTCCACTAAGCAGGTATTTTGGCTTGCAAATTAAAGACGCAGCATATTTTTCCTTTCATGAAGTAAAGACAAAATGGACAGCTGTGTAGATGTCAGAGGGGACAGACTAGATGATCCAAACTTAGGAGAAGACATATGGGATGAAATGACATGTCATAGTTAAGATAGCCACCCTATTTTCAATGCAGTCCTTTGACAAACTTGGAAATGCATTCAAGGCATTGAATGCATAGCATGGGCCATTCTATGGAAAAAAGTGCCAAGTATTTCTTGGCTGCTATATATTGTAATCTTTTTTATTGTTTTATAGAGATCTTCCTGAATATAGAAGCAAAAATCTGCCCAAATTGAAAGGTGAATACTGAGACTTTGAGCTTAGATTGTATTTCATATTATTTTATCTCAATGAGAAAGCATGTGATTCACAAACTTTGTGTTGTATAGCTTGTACCATTTTAGGAGATTATTCTTATGTCTGTCTTCTGAATGTGTTCTTGTTTATTTAATTTAACAAGTGGAGCTACTGGAAGTGATAAGTAAGGTGTCCCGAAACTAGTTACTTTCAGACTTTGTGCCGACATAATTGTTTTAAGTGTGTGTTTTTATTTTCTATTTCTATGTAAAAGACCTTGGGACAAATTTGTGCCCCCATTATTCTTCATACCTCACTCTAGGGCAGTCAAGGTGGAGACTTTGAGCTACATCTTAGATTGCTGGTTACTTTGGACCCAATTACCAGTCACTTGTTCCTAGAAAGAGTCCTGCTATTTGCAAGAACAAGCACTTCTGAAAGAAGAGAAGTGCCTTCTATCGCTTCACCAAGATTTCTACTATCTAGGAAGGGATCTGGCTCTTGGCTAAATGCTACTTATAAAAGAAGAGAACTACCTTCACCAATCACCCAAGATTTATCCTCTGTTTGTTAGCATCATCTCTGAAAAAAGAGAGATGGATGGTTCATTCCACCCCTGTGTCTTACTTTTTGCTTATATATATAGTATATAGCCTCTGCATATTTAATAGGGAACCTGCCCTTGATGAGAGGAGAGATTTGTCCCCATTGGATGTGGTAAACCTACAAATTTGGATGACCAATCTCCCTATGCTTTGGTGATAGGAACTATTTTGGTCACCAGTTAGCTGGCTGACAAAATATTCACCCAACAGTTTTTGGCAACTCCATTGGGGACACAGTAATTTTTTACAATTTGGAACCTCAAGTTTCAGATTGAAACATCACCTGTGTCTTACCCCTTATCATTATAACCTTATCCATGTGTTCTGCTATGGAAGAATGAACTGCTCCAGTGCTTTTCCATTATTAATTTTTCCTCCCCAGCCTCATGCAATAGTTTTTGGTGACTCCGCTGGGGATGAACGTGCAGTTTAAAACCTCAAGTTTCAGATTGAAGCAGTCCCTACCCTTATCCATTACATAGTTTGGTTACTTTGTTCCATGTCTTACCCATTATCATTATAGCCTTACCATTTTCCTCCATCTCCATTATTTTATTTGGTCTGCAAAACCAGAGCCGCTAAAAAATAGTGTGCAGTTTGAAGCCTCAAGCTGAAGCAGGGCTAGTTCTTTTCCATTTTTCTTCTACAATCTAGCCACTCCACCCAGATTTGTTATCCCTATTTTTTATAATTAAATCATGAAAGTTTGAGGCCCCTTGGGTAACTCTTTTGTCCCACTCAACTTGACTCCACCTCTGCATGAACTTCCACATAGTTCAAGAAAGAATTTCTTCAAATTCCTTGGTGATGGGATAGTTCACCCTAATGAACACATTACAACCTTCAGCATAGCATACAGTGTGATAGGGGTGGAATTTGAAGACATGGTAGTCAAGCTATTCATGGAGACACTACAAGGCACTACTGCAGACTAGTTCTACCATCTGCAAGTTTGATCAGTGACTGAGTGGGATACACTCAAAGCCAAGTTTGAAGCTAGGTTCAAGCCTGTAGAGGATGTACATGCTTTGCTGGCCCAACTCACTTAGATGAAGAAGGAACCTCATGAGCCTATGAGGGATTTTATTGCTAGGTTCAACAAGTTGAGGCACAGGATTCCCATGGTCGCCCAATCGACACCTCAGAATCTCAAATGTTTCTTCATCAACTCACAGCTACTTGAAGTGAGTTTTCTGATGAGATGAGCTAGACACATAGACCTTGAGGCTACTCAAGACATGGCTACTGAGCTAGAAGATGACCTTATCTTGGTAAGAAAGATAAGGAGAGATCCTAACAGAGGTAAACCCTCTTCATCTTTTGAATACTCACCCACATCCACCATTGACCCAATGGTACAAAAACTAGCAAATGAATTGCTAGCCTTGAAAAGGCAAATGACACAAGGTATGTCTTCTGCTCCTCTATATAAAGATATACCAAGGAGGACATTCCCTAATCAACCATATCAAGGCAATGCTACCAGAAGTCAAGGGCAACCAAATCATCTTCCTTCCCCATAGAGGAACCTTACCCTTGAAGCACCTCCAACCAACTCAGCAGTGGGATATCTGGAAATAGAACATGTTTCCTATCTCCAACCTGAGTTTGAAAAAGAAAATGATGTTAGTCTCTTCATGGAAGATCAAGAAGAATCAACTGGTGACTCCCACATTGGTTTCCTAAATTTCTAGGATGAACCCAAAAGTGAAGGTGAAGTAGTCGAAGGATCATACACAATATTCACTAGGTTCGAGAATCAGTTAGCCTAGCAGGCTGACAAAGAGAAGATAGAGGAGCGACCCCAACTAGCAATTTTAATTGCTGAGCAGAGAACCCCTCTTCTTTTCTAGTCAAAGGACCCGGTGATTGCCAAAGAAGTAAGTACATCGAACATCTTTGCACCTTCTACTTCAAATTCATAGATCAGTCCTCCCCCTCCCACAAACCAAAAGGATGAACTCTCATCCTCTCTTCCAAGTCCATCTCAGTCATTTGCCATGATTGATCATGTCAAGAAATCTAAAATTCAAATGATTTAGTTTGAATCCCTGCAATCCAATCCTAAGTAGTTAAACATTGGTGAAGAGCTAGGTGTGGACCTCTCTGAGGCAAATATTGTGGTCACCCAAATGTCAACCCCTGCTGCTCATATTTTGTTTGAGCCTTTAGGTAGGGGTAATTACTCCTTGACCATAGAGGATGCTCATGTCTCAACTGATCAAAGCCCTGTGGCTGGAAATCTAGGATTTGATCCAAATCAGGCATCAGAAGAATTGGTAGGGCATAGTACAAATCAAGAAGGATCTTCCATCTCTGATGAAGAGAAATCTAATAGAAGATCAACTTTTGATGATGCTTGGATCTTGAAATTTGATGGCAGCAATTCTTACTCAGCTGGATGTGGATCTCTGTTGCTTGGATTGAAAAGTACTTGGGATGAAGAAATCAAACTCCTTTGCACCAAAGGAGATGTTGAGCTGATGGTTTGTCAAGGGTTTAATGCTGACAATCAAAGCATGTGCTAGACTGAAATAGCAGAACAATAAGCTATGGTGGTGGATCATACTGTTGTATTCCAAAGTTATCAAAAGGAACTCTTCATAAAAAGAGCAAGGAGTTATGGTTTTTAGTTTGAAGACCACATCCCACCATGGGGAAAGAAGAAGAAAAGGCCAAGAGGAAGACGTAGAAAATTGATTTCCTGGTGGAGAGTTCCATTCACCTGTCACCGTTTATGGGGACAAAATAGTTTCCTGCTAGTTTATCAAGATGACATCCCTTTTTCTTCATCCCACGATGAGTAGCGTCTGAAGTAATACAATTCTTGAAGTACCAGATAAGTTTAACTATACATATGTATATCTGTATTGTCTTTAATTATGGTTTGTGTTTTTCATTTTCATTTTTTGGAGCCTTTCTTTTTGGGTAGCATGAATTTGTAGCCCAATGGCATACTTCAAGGAACTGGAGATTCTGGTTTCTACTCCCCTCAAATATTCCAAGTTTTCAACTAAAGGAAGTTCTCCAACTAGAGCCAGGTATTGTCCCCAAAAAATGTCACTCATTTTTGGGACAACCTATAGACTATTTTGGCCTTGCACAGACCAAAAATCATCTCTCCCCTTTTCAAAAAATTATTCTGAGCATTCAGGTTCTTCATTTTTCAAAGCTTTTCCAAAAATCTATGGACTCTATAGGCTTGAATCCATAGACTCTATAGGAAGAAAATCTATGGACTCTGCAGGCCAAGTTCTACGAGCTTCACAGGTTGACTTCTATAGACTTTATAGGAAATAAGCAAGCTCTAAACACTTAGGTGAGTTCAATGGGTTTAATGACCAATTGGTTCAATGTGCTTGGTGTAAAAGATCAAAAAGACTTAGCCAAATAATGAAAAATGAATCGATTGAACTGTTGAACCAAAGTTGGTTCAATCGGTTGGTTCAGTTGGTAGGTTCAAGGGGCTGCCCCAAAGTCAAAGAGGCAAGTGCCCTTGTGGAGGTAGGCAATATTGGTTCGATGGTCAAAGAAAAGATAGAATTCCTTTGGATTTGTTCAAAGGCCCAAAAGGAACAATTCTTTTAGACTTTTTTTTTGATGGAAATGATTAAGTGAAGAAGGCTGAAAGAATTCACTCAGGAAGAAAGCCCGAAGAAATTGAAAGGAATAATGGCTAAGGAAAAGAAGCTTTCTTTCAGACTTTTTGTCTAAAGGAATTCCTTCAGACTTTTTGTCTGAAGGAAAACCCTGAGAGCCAAAAGCCCACTGAAGAAGCAAGAACCCATCGAGAAAGTTGAATCTTGAAGTCTACCCAAAAAAATCTCAGAGGGTAGGTACCCTTACAAGGGGAACTTAAAGACATAGAAGAGAGCCTTCCAAAAAACTTAGACAAAGAAGGTTTTCAAAGAATAAGGATGGAACCATTGAACCTTGAACCAAATGGTTCAACAGGTTCAACTGGTTTGAAGGTTCAATATTTTAGGGCCTCAGAGGGACTTAGAAAGATAAAGGAAGCAATGATTGAATGAGACACAGAATAAATCAATGAATTGATTGAACCTTGAACTGAAAGATTTCAAAGTTCAATGGTTCATAGGTTCAAAGGTTCAAGGGCGGCCTCAGCCAAGGGAAAAAGCAACAAACAGGTGGTTCAACCAAGGAGCGAGAAAGCAATTGAACCAAGAAGCGGTGGAACAAAAGAGATAGAATGAAACAATGAACCAATGAACTTTCATAGGTTCATAGGTTCAAGGTTTAACATGGTTCAAGCAGCTAGCTACCATTGATAGTCCCACAAACATCAAATTTAAAGTAAAGAAATATCCATGGAAATTCAAATAAAGCACATAATTTAAAGGAAGAACCAAGTGACTGACCAAAAGATAGCTCGATAGCTCAAATCACAGCAGGAAGAGACAAAGCTAGAAAAGACAAAATCAAAAAGAGGGAAAATATTGAAATATCTACGCAAAAGTAATTTCAGTAGGTGGTATAGTCCACTAAGCAGGTATTTTGGCTTGTAAATTAAAGACGCGGCCTCTTTTTCCTTCCATGAAGTAAAGACAAAATGGACAGCTGCACATATGTCAGAGGGGATAGACTAGATGATCTAGACTTAGGAGAAGACATATGGGATGAAATGACATGCCATAGTTAAGACAACCACCCTATTTTCAACGTAGTCTTTTGACAAACCTGGAAATGCATTCAAGGCATTGAATGCACAGCATGGGCCGTTCTATAGAAAAAAGTGCCAAGTCTTTCTTGGTTGCTATATATTGTAATCTCTTTTATTGTTTTATAGAGATCTTCTTAAATATAGAAGCAAAACTCTACCCAAATTGAAAGGTGAATACTGAGACTTTGAGCTCAGATTGTATTTCATATTATTTTATCTGAATGAGAAAGCAAGTGATTCACAGACTTTGTGCTGTATAGCTTGTACCATTTTAGGAGATTGTTCTTATGTTTGTCTTTTGAATGTGTTCTTGTTTATTTAATTTAACAAGCAGAGCTAGTGGAAGTGATAAGGAAGGTGTCCCAAAACTAGTTACTTTCAGACTTTGTGCTAACATAATTGTTTTCAGTGTGTGTTTTTCTTTTCTTTTTCTGTGTAAAGGACCTTGGGATGACTTTGTGACCCCATTGTTCTTCGTACCTCACTCTAGGGCAGTCAAGGTGGAGACTTTGGGATACATCTTAGATTGCTGGTTACTTTGGACCCGGTTACCAGTCACTTATTACCAAAAAGAGTCCTGCTATTTGCAAGAATAAGCACTTTTGAAAGAAGAGAAGTGCCTTCTGTCGCTTCACCAAGATTTCTACTATCCAAGAAGGGATCTGGCTCTTGGATAAATGTTACTTTTAAAAGAAGAGAAGTGCCTTCACTAATCACCCAGGATTTCTCCTCTGTTTGTTAGCATCATCTCTAAAAAAAGAGAGATGGATGGTTCATTCCACCCCCTTGTCTTTCTTTTTGGTTATATATATATAGTATATAGCCTCTGCATATTTAATAGGGAAACTACCCTTGATGAGAGGAGATATTTTTCCCCCTTGGATGTGGTAAAAATACAACTTTGGATGACCAATCTCCCTATGTTGTGGTGATAGGAACTATTTTGGTCACCAGTTAGCTAGCTGACAAAATATTCACCCAATAGATTACAACATAGAACCATGTGATTAACTGTCACAATAAAAGACTAATCCTAAATATGGGTACCATTGCTTTACCCATGACATGGTTCTCATGGATAAGTTTTATCCCTAAATGTAAAGAATCTCATGGTCATTGTCTCTCAAAACCACTCCTTTCACCTATCATTAACCTTCTTATGCTCTCAATTTTGCCCTCATAAAGATAAACCTCTAAGCCTAAATAGACTTCTCCATCTCTTACCTAAGCATAAAAACCATTTGGGATACCAAAATACCACTTAGGTCAAAAATCTCTAGCATGCATACTATTCTCTTGAAGGATGATTGCTCAAGAAAAAATTGATTAAAAAGATAAACTGCTCCCTTGAAGGACAACTACCAAAATGAACAAGCCCAAACTTAGACCACTCCCTTGAAGGATAGATAAGTCAAATTTATTAAAGCAACCATTCAAATCTTATAACATTGATCAACTTCACAAACCTATAAAAATAAAGAAATCCAAGACCCTATATCAAAATTAAAAATAATCTATACCAAGAGAGCTGCAATCAGCTTTCATACATATCATTAATAGACTTCTTGCATCGATCCATTTACACCCTACATTAAAACATGGACTTGTCTATTATGATTCTTAGGTCATCTACAAAAGAGGAAAAACAACCCATAGGAAGGTTACACTCCCCTTCACATAACCTATCACCTATATCCCATGTATACCATCTACAAATCAATAAATTTTGATCTTACTTAACACAATGTGATCAAGGAACCTTTTATCAACCAATGCATGCTAATGCAAAGCATCCAAAGGGATTATGTTCATTAAGACAATCTAAATTTGGTTTTGTTTAGTCCTTACCAATGATGAAACATCATGCCTCTTTCCTTATCCTCTCATAATTGGTTCATGTATTCACTTAGACATATGTCTCATGTTTCTCATCTCTTTTCCCACATCTAGTTTGTAATCTAACTTAATTTATGTGATATAATCAACAAAATAACTATACATCATATCAACAAAATAAACCACATCACATAAACATAACATAACTATAGCCAAAACATCATAAACATCATAACCATATCACATATCCATGATCACAACCATAATCATAAACCACATTACATCTATAATCATAACCATAATTGTAACATCACATCCATAATCAAAACATCATAACCATATATAAAACATTGTATCATCATAATCATATATAACCATTCATCATAAACATCATCCATAACCATCGCATGCCTAAGCTAGTCAGTCTACATCTCATAAGCATAAGCATAAACATCAAAACCATAACCATGAACTGTGAACCACAAAATCAAATCTATATATCATTATCATATCATATACATCATGTCTCATCAACATAAAATAATACATGTAATAATGTGCATCTCTATCTCAAAAAAAATATACATCTCATTACATCAACTCTCAAGCTAATATCAAAATCATATACATCTATATATATATATATATCATATAATATACTATGTCCTCAGGGCACCACTGCCATCTAGTGCCTACTCCCCTGAGGTGCCTACCTATCTACCCACTAAATTGGCTGAGTGACCTAGAGTCACTACACCTACACCACCTACCAAGCTAGCTCTATACTCACCCCATCGAGGCTCCTATATACATTGTGTCAAAACTATGGCCTCATAATAGCACAACTCCTTAATTGTGGCCAAGTACCATGCCATAGGGATATTACTCGATGGTCTTGCTAGTGTTATAGCTGCTTCTCCTCTCTATCTCAAAGTGTCCCTCTCCTGGGTCACCAAGCCTAGTGAAGCCTTGGCTTGGTCCCTCTCACCTATCATAATGATAACCTAGCCTCGTAATGTCATAACCTAGCCCTAAAATATGGCCACCTACCCCTATAAAGCTATGATCTATGCCTACACAAAGGCCAGTGCTGCTCTTTCTTACCCATCAGGGCCATCTCCCTATACCTGTACCTATAGACCCCCACCAACTGGATCCACATCCATGGGATGCCTACCCCAATCATGTCATCTAAGATCTATATCTATATAGATGACCTAATACCATGCCACATAACCATCAACAAAACTAGCATCATCAATCTTTTCTCTAGAGGGCAGCTCCTCACGATCAAGAGCCACCTCCATTAGTTATGGTATCAAAACAAAAAAAATTGACATCCTCCTACCTGTACCTAAATAATAGACCTAGAATCACCTATACTAGGCTAAACTACCTGTAAACTCTGTTAAAAGGGATGAGCTCAATCTCACCCTCTCTCTTCCCAAAAGTCCACCTATAGCTCTGCATTGACAAAAGGTGTTGAGTATAGTGGGCCCACCTCAGGAAGCCAATATACATCCTCAAAACCACATCCCTAACTACTAGGGCCTACAATTCCCCTTAAACCAATCAATATCCCTCGTGACTCCTCCAAATCTTGTGGGTGCATAATCACTCCATCACATGAAACCTACTTTGAAGCCATTTAGATGTATCCCTCCTATGGTAGCCCCATCAATCTTAGAACCCAAATGCGCTCATAGGCTCAACAATGAAGCACAAACCCCATGTTGATGTTATATCTCCTATGCACTCTAAACCCCCACAGCCCCTTGTATATTTGTACCAACAAAATAGGTGCCCACCTAAAAACTATTTGACTAAGCAATATCTCCACCAAAACTCCTAGTAGTAGATATGGAAATTATCCACTACTCAAATATAGTAATGCAAAGTAGGAGACTACCACCATCATCATCACAAACCACCTATCATCTCTTACCCTATGATACAATAGCCTATAACTAAAGCTGCCAACATGCCACCTGGTGAAGGCCTGATCCTCACCATATAAGAGCTTTATATGATCATCTCTCTCCTCATTCTCAATATAATATATCAGCTCCCCCTAAATGGGAAACCATGTAATCCTATGTACATCCTCTAGTAGGATGATCATCTCACCCATTATTAGGAGAAAAAGTGTTCATGGTTGGATCCCATCTCTTAATGAGGGCCATGATCATCACTGCATCTCATGGCACATGTTGGAAGTGCATCATCACACTGAAGCTGACCTCCTCCATATATGTCTAATCATCATTAGTCATCCCTTGATGGATCTATGCAAATATCTGAAGGACCTGATCCTGCATCTAGATTTGATCTTATGCATCCAAATTTTTTTAGAAAAAACACTTAGTTTTTTATAAACTACTTTGCCCTTGGGAAACATCCTTTCACCCCATTTTCACCTACCTAGTTGCACCTGTACAAACAATATCTACATTTTTTTCTTTCAAACTACCCTAAAACTAAACAAAACTTAGCATTTCTAATTCTAAAAACATTTTCAACTAAACCACCCTTCATATTTAATAAAAACATCTTACCCTTAACTTATTACCTTTAACCTTTTATCAATAGCGCCTTAACCCTTTAGTTAACCATTGACGGTCCCTATGAACATCGACAGTTAGTTGGTCATTTAGCCTTCAATATTTAACCATTGATGATTGATTATGACCATCGATGATCACTATGTGTGACCATAAATGGAAAAACCCTAACCATACCCTACCCAAAAACCACTTAGCTACCCATATCTAAAACGTCATTACCCTAATTTTGACCTCTATCCTACCCCTAACCTGTATATCTTTCTTGAATTCATTTTCACTTGCTAATTTTAATAAATAAAAATAAAACCTAAAAACCTAGGGCAAACCCCCAAATCCCTCCTCCAAACCAAAAGTAAGCTAACAAATGCAAAAATCAACCTATCCTATCAAATTAATTCAACCCCTACCTCATTACTCAATCGTCATCGAAGAGGAATCCTAGCTATCACCACTTAGTCATGTCCTTGTCCACCCTGCATCCTTGGTCCCATAATCAACTTGACACAAATCCAACCCCAATTAACTAATTAGCAATCGACCCTACCTTATCAACACTCTCACACAAAATACCAAGT
Source organism: Torreya grandis (assembly GCA_037957365.1). Taxonomy (NCBI): domain Eukaryota; kingdom Viridiplantae; phylum Streptophyta; class Pinopsida; order Cupressales; family Taxaceae; genus Torreya; species Torreya grandis. The sequence continues at coordinate 1,212,089 of JARHVA010001744.1, read as the reverse complement.
TACCAAGAGTATGGGAGTCATAGTCAAAAAACAAATAGTGAAAATGATTTCTATTTTTCACTCTTAAACTCTAGACTTTTAAGGTTTCCCCCTGATCATCTGACCATTGATGGTTGATTTTAGTACCCTTGACCATCGATGCTCAAAAAACCCACTTTTTAAATTTTTTGGCACCAACACCTTAGTGCCACCTTTTGGAGATTACCCTTCTCCACCAAACCAAAGCCAACCTTTAGAGAGAACCTATTCTATTAAAACTAACCATGAACCATTATATAATATCCTCTCTAGCCAACCAACCACATCCACCTCAATTTTGGCCATTTTGGCCCAAATTATCACATATTTTATGATGACCTTGCCATGTTGAACATTTGAATTTGTACCACCTAGTGCACACCAAACCATTTGTGTTTTTCATGGGAGCACTTCCTACCTTGGATATCCATGAAAACATTGACCTTGTCTAAGAGACTTTATAGGAATAACTTGATTAGTTATGACTAACACTATGGCTTGGTTACCCTGTCACCTTTCCTTCTAAAACTGACCTTATTTTTACCAACCATGGTAACTTAGTATATCATGATCTTGACTATCACACTTAGTCATATTTTATGTGTATGTTTGAGTTTTAAATGCCCAACCACCATTTTCACCAACCTCATGACTCACCATAAACCACTTATCAAATGTGCACCTGATTCAGTTTTTCCTCACCGACTCCTAATTTGAGGGGGAACACCTCCTCCCAAGCTTAGAGTAACCAACCCTTCGACCTACAATCCATTTTTTTAATATCTTATTGACACAAACTACATAACAAAAAGGGGCAAAATGTAGATATCAAAAATTTTCACACTGTAGTTGTAAATGTCAAAACACCCCTAAATTGCCTTAGGACCCCCTTAGGACCAATTTAACCCTTTCACCCATAACCAAACCTAACCATGGTTAGTTTGAATAACTAACCAAACCCACCCTTTTACCCCACTTAACCTTCAATACTTGATTGTCGATAATCACCTTGATCACTGATGATCACCCTGACCACCGACAGTTAGGTTCCTTCCCCGTATGGCCAAAGATAACTCGAGCTATGTACAAGTTAATATGACATCATTTAATATTTTTATCTTACCCATTTATAACACATCATGATGCATCAAAATTAGTATCCTAACCTCCTATATAACCTTCTACCTCCATCTCTCTTTGCCTATAAAAGGAGGGGAGTAGGAGGTGAATAGGGATCCATAATCAAGCATTCTAGCACACAAGTAATTAAGTTATCAACTAGCAGGTCTTCCTTTTAACAATTCAATAACTACAATAGAGACATGAAACTTTTCCAAAATTTCTCTTGAGGCAAAGTATTGTTACTCTACCAATTTTTTTATAGGATCAGTCATTAGCCATCGAGCAACCAACTAAGTACATTTTTTATTCTAAGCTTTGTTTATTTGGTTTTTGACCCTTGACCTTAAACATACCTATGAAAATCCATCATTTGATCACTAATCCCTTTCTACAACCTAAATTAGACCCTTTTTTAAACACATCCAAAGGTCATAGCAATCATTGATGGTCACCCTAACCATCGATGGTCACCTTCAATCACCGATGGTCACCCAACCCTCGATAGTCAGCTTAATTTCCAATGGTTACCCTGACTATCGATGGTCATTATGGTAAGAAATAACAAGTTATTTCCACCCACCTACCCTCAGCCAAATCATACTTTCTATGTTCTTGCCTATTTAGAGAGACCTCACCTATTTTTTGAACCTAACTTGACCTCTTTAGCATTAGTATTGACCTGTTATTTACTTAATTAGTCTATTTTATTTATCAAGCATTCATTTCTTCTTATATTTTCTTTCAATATTTTCTATCATTTGATGCAACTACTTTATCTCCATTTCTTCCAACTTAACTATTTTAAGAGTGTAGATAGACAGCCTCCTAACAAGCTCATGCTTCTGGGATCTAGATCACACTAGGCAATCCACTTTGCTATCCATCTAACAACCCCTTTGTGTGAGTGCTTTCTTATCTATAGGTCATTCTTCCCAAGACAAAGAGGAGCTCTTCATGATCATCTAGATCATGCACACACATAAAAACAAGTTCTTTTACCACACCCTTATTACTAGTTTCTTACTTCTTCTTTAAATAGATAAGCTAAAATTGAGAGAAACACCTTGTTTGACTACTTACTGAATAAGTTGTGATTATACATCGACAAACATTATAATATTTGTTGCATGATTTAGGGCCTATAGTATGATATGCACCATGTATGTTGTCAATAATTTATACATTTTTATCATCCATATTATATGTTCTTATCCCTAACATGTAAATGGTAGGTCTCATCTTAATTAATTTCATCAATGAAATAAACAATTGACATATTTTAGTATCATGAATCAAGTTATGAAAGAAACAATCTCAAATTTCCTGAGCCAGTCTTCTTGAATGGTGGTTAGACATTTTGTTAAACATTGGTTTCAAAATATTTTCATCAACTTCAATTAAGTACTTACTTTTTCTACGCATAATTCTTTGAGGTGTTGTTACTGGTGGAACTTGTTGAGAGGGTGTTTCAAAATCATCATTAATTTTATTGATTTGTGGTGGAATGACATTTTATTCAATGTTTCTTTCCTCGTTATATGTTTCCATGAAATTTTCTTCATTACTAATTTCATCATTATTTATTTTCATGAAAATTTATTCATTATTGGGTCGTAAGGCATCATTCTTATAGTCATCATCAACAAAATAAAAAATACTATACTTTGAATGTGAGCTTCCAACATTATCTAGTTCATTATTTTAAATTTCATCATTATTTAATTTAGTATTTTCAATTCCATCATTATTGAATTGATTAGTTTCAATTTCATCATTATTCAATTCATCATTATCAATTGCATCATTGTCTATGACATTTATCTCATCAAAGATAGTTTCAATATCTTTTTGAAATGAAGTGCTTGAATTCATACCTTGTTTTTTTCTCTCACCTATTATATTTTCTCAAGTGTTTTGTTCTTCAACTTCTTTCTCTTTCTCAAATATGATCCATCACCCATTGGATAATTGACATTTTTTCAAAGGTGGGGTCCAAAAAATCACTTGATAGTTCTTGTTCTCAACTTTCAAGTACTAGAGAAGCACATAAAGAATGTCTTTGGGGATATATTTCATGAATAGAGTAAAAAATGTCTATTGAAAAGTAAGTTTTTGTATATATTAAGTATAACACATATGCATTATGGTATGCCATGTACACATTACTATAATGCATACACATTCCATCATAATGCATACACATTATGATATAATGTGTATGTGTTATGGTATATTGTGTATGTGTTATTGAACATGTACATGTTATCATAATGTGTACACATTATAAGTTTGAATTCAAAATTCAAGCCTTTTAGCTCAAAAATGGCATGGATTATTGAGCCAAAGGCTTATACCTATCTATCTAAAACTAAGTCTAAGAGCTTTGATTGGAAAAAAATCAACTTCCATTGCTAAATAAAATAGGAATTTCAATAACAAAATTCAAAAAATTACTACCATGACGATGAACATGCTCTCCTCGTTTCAAATATATGATTTTTATAATTCTTAGACTATTTTAAGGTTACAAACTATGTTGATTTATAACTATAGATTTTTTAGGCTGACATATGCCACAAATATACATGCCTATACATGTTAATACAATTTTATTTTTGTTCATCAAGTGCAAAACAAATTATATGGTCGTAAAATAGGCCTAATTCTACACATATTAAAAAAAACTTCATTTTCATTTTTTTTGAGGTAGTTAGGGGAGGCCACACGACTGGCTATCCATTTTTTAATTAGTTTCTAGGTCTATTTACTTTGTGTGTGTGTGTGTGTGTGTGTGTCCATTGATAATATATAAAAAATATAGGTCACAAACTAGAAGATCTAATCTAAATATTCACCAAAAGGTTTCAAAAAATATTAAAGTATCATAAAAAAATAGTGGGCCACATAGCCGTCTATCCACTCTATTTTCTTTAAAAAAAACAAGAATTCATATTCAAATTTTAGATGTTTGACCTAGTTATACTTAATTTTTTTAATAAAAAAAATCATGTTTTGGAAACTAGACATGAAGTGATACAATTCATGATCTTATAGAATCTTCAAACTTTGAGTGGAGCTATTTCAAATTATCTACAAAAGTTAAGTTTTCTAAAATTTTAGGAAAATCATGTCCATTGGTAGCCCCTTTTTATCCCCCAAATTTATCTAGTTATCCTACGACCAAAATAGAAAGGCAGGAAAAGAGATCCACTTACAACTGCTCCTAAAATAGAAGAATACAAGGGTTTAGAATAAGTACATCATGTTTATATTCAATAATAAGGATCTAGTAAACATGGCATGTAAGACAAGGATCCCAAGAAGCTAGCAGAAGAGACGTCTAGTAGAAAGTCACCAAAAATGGTATGCATGGTAAATAAGGATACTACAACATCATTTCCCTCTCTTATTTTTAATGAGGAAATGTAATACCTAAAGAATTTTTTTTATATGAATGATTGGGAATCTAAGCTTTTCACCTACCAAGTCCTTGATTACAATCATCTCCAGACTAGGAATGAAGGTGAATTTTAATAGGACTATTGGGTGGAGTGCCAAAAGACCAAGAATAAGATCACCTATGATCTCACGGTCTACAACTTACTAGAAGATGTAGGGGTGCTTCAACTCTTCCAACTACCTTATTTTGTAAAACTGTAGGAGGTAGTTCACTTTACAATTTCATGCATCATGAAGACTACCTCTACTTTGTTGGGCATAGAATGTGAATTACCCCTAAATGGATCAATAAAGTAATTGGGTTACTTTGTTCCAGAGTTGATATCAATACAGATCTTGAGGATCAAGAGGCAATTGATAAAATGAAAACAACATTATAATATAAAAAGGAAGGCCACACCATGTACATTACTATTCTAACAGATCCTTTAATTTAAGTAGTTGCATGCTTAAACATGACCATGCTAGAAGGCACAAATGAGTGGAAGGAGGTGGATATGGCCCACCTCTATGCTACTAGCCACATTTCCAAGGGAATAAAGTATAATTACTCACTATACTTTGCCAATAAAATTGAATAGGATGCTAAGAAGGTATGTTGTCTACCTAACCATAAGTTTCCTTGGGGCATAATTTTGTTGTTGCTAGTTTTTTATGAGATTGGCATCTTGAAGTATTTTGGCAAGGAACTAAAGTGGGTGTACCCAATAAAACATAAGTCCTTGTTGAAAGGTTCAAACAATTCACATAACCTGACACCATCATAACCTCCTACAAAGTAAAGATGAAGGGTTGGTTTGATGGCATTAGAGAGGCATTTGAGAATGAATGGTGCATACCCAAGGAGTTGCTTGCCTAGATAGGAACCTATGCTATGTTTTCTATAAAACAACATTATTCCCTTGCATGAATATGGATGGAAAGCATTGAAAACTTGTCACCATGGCTCAAACTACCCTACGCATTCACCATTAGATATTTCATGGACTCTATGAATTGCATTGAGGATGTGTACCCTATAAATATTAATGCAAAGAATATTGATGTTGAGATCCATACTGTTTGCAATATTTATGTCTATCCACAAAGACACACATATGTAGATAAACACAAGACTAATAAGACTAATATTAATCCCTAAAATATAGTCATGTAAGGGCATATCTGAGTGATCTTATATATGCTCAAGGCCCTAAAGAGAACATCAGGAAGCTAGGAGGTAGAAAAGGAACCACTCCCCCCTCAACTGCAAACACACATAGAAAAAGGGCATAAATTAAGGAGAAGAGTCCAAGATTAGAGGCCACCAACTCAAGTAGGTCATAAGAAGAGTATTCCAAGGTTGAGCCTAAAAAACAATGGAAAACCCATCACCAATAAGAGCCTAAGTGCTACCTATAAGAAATAAAGATGATTCTTCACATCTAGCTGCCCAAGTAGATTTTAAGTAGGAAGCATCTTGAGTGGTGATTCTAGAAATAGGTGAGGCATCTCTAGATTCACTACCTATAAAGGAACCCATTCCTAAGCCCAAAAAATAAAAACCTACTTGGCCCAACAAAGAATAACCTACTGATGAGTAGTAAATGGACATTGAAAGTCTAAAACCTGAAGAAGCAAAAAGAGGGGAAGGCCCTAGCATAGAGGACATTGGCATTGGTACCAATGAATAACATGAAAAGAGTCCTAAATTTATTTATCTAGAACATGACCCCACAAATGTAAATAAACCTATGGAGGAGGCATAACAACAACAAAAAATAAATTAGGAACCTCTCATTTGTGTTGTATTCCAACATGACACACTGAACAAGTAATTGTATTTGGGGGTTATTTCCTTGAACATGAGTCCAAAAGACAAAATTAACATGAAATATATTTTAAGATGTAAATGTATCATGGTGAAGAATGGTTTGAGTTTACAATGGCTGAAACTATAATACCAGAGGTGGTTGATGTTCTAGACATGCTTTGGGTAAGTCCCATGAATTGTTCTCCAATGCAAGTAGGTACTACCCTCATCAAGTTTTCCATAGAGGTATCTAAGAAAAATATTATCAATACCCATGACATGGGCCAACTTTTCTATAAAAATCATGAGGTCGTAAAACTATACCAAGAAGAGAATGGAACTAGGTGCAAGCTCAAAGAAGAAATTGAATAACTCAAGCATTGATTGGATGTCATTAAAGAATCTTGACTTAGGACTTGTTAGAATCATCTATATATGAGACATCCAATATTGAATAATATAAGATATAATACATAACTTTTATACAATGAATGAAATCACACAAGAGTAGAATAGAGATAGATTGTATTCAGTGAATGGAGGCGTACAAAGCATGGGTTTCACATAGCTCACATCTCTATCACTCACAATTATCATAACACACTAAGCTAATCTATTACACTATCATAATGGATATATCACTAGAATGCTTACTACATAAAAAAACAAAGGCTAAGTAGTTTCACAATCCTCATTGTAATCTACAATACTCCACACAATCCACTACAAATACCTTGGAGGAGAGATCCTTATATAGACAAAGAAGAGGTATTGAGCCACATCCATTTGGCAATGAGAACATAACTTAATTTCCAAGTGAATAGTAAACCCATGTGCAACATTCCAAGCCCCACATGTCAACATTAGTGCTGCCCCTTGAACCTATTAGGCGCTATCATCCCTAGACCCTCACATCACACCCCATTATATAATAGTTATGAGTGTTAAAGACTATTGGGTAAGGTCTGATTTGGTAGGAGTTCAGTTCCCCACATAACATAAACAAGCTTGTTCATATAGATTTTTCATGGATGTATTTTTTTCTAAGTCTGACATCCAATATTGGAGTGTGCATTGTACTTACAAACTTAAGGGGGTTATTTATGACCATTATGGAGGGGAGACATATCTTTGATGATACATATGGGTAGGGTACATCTCTATGTTCATATAGGGGATATAAATGTACTTGGGTACCTAACAAGGCCTTATTATCAGGACTCAAATATTCTACCCATCTAAGCACACTTAAGGGGGTGTGTTAGTGTAGGTTTTTTTATCCATTATATGTTTTTACTACACATATATATATTAAGCTTACCTAATTGGAATAATTAGGTCACTTAGATGTAATAATGAGGTCATCAATTACACATACACATGCTTATTTTTAGTCAACATGGTTGTACTATTCATTTGGCAACCAATATTGACATGTGGGGCTTGGCATGTTGCACATGGGTTTATTATTCACTTAGAAACTGAGTTGTGTTCTCATTTCTAAATGGATGTGGCTCAATCCCTCTTATCTACCTATATAAAGACCTCTCCTCCAAGGCATTCATATTGGATTATGTGGAGTATTGTAGATTAAAGTGAGAATTATGGAACTACTTGGCCCTTGTGCCATGTGTAGTAAGCATTTTGGTGATACAACCATTATGCTAGTGTACTATATTAGATTAGTGTGTTGTGATAACTATGAGTGATAGAGTTGTGAACTGAGTGAACCCCATGCTTTGTACACCTCCATTCACTAAATACAATTTATCTCTATTCTTCTTTTGTTTGATTTCATTCATTCAAACCAAGTTGTGTGTTTGATCTTCTAGTATTTGATCTTGGATGTCTCATACTTAGATGATTCTAACAGAACTCTAGGCCTTTACCAAAAAATTTTGAGGAGAAAACTAGTGATCACAGATGGTATTCCTATTAAGAATTCATTAATAAATTGGAGATGCTCATGGATCTCTTGTTGAAGAAATGCAAAAACATGGTAGATCCTAAATAGGAAAAACTATGGGCCATCAAACAGTTTGCTAAGGCCATGGACTTATGCCATGAATTTTAGAATAATTTGAGCACCATAATTCCCATCACCGATGGGTTTTTTTTAAGCTTGGCATGACCAAGTAAAGTTTGTTATGTGCAACTGCTATCAGAGGAACAATAATGCTAATAATTAACTGAGAATGCATTGAATATCAAGGACAGGGCTTAGCGCGCAAAAGTGTTCTAGGACATTGAAAAACTAGACAAAGAAATAAGCACCCATTAATAACATTAAATTCTAGTTTCTTAGTGCTTCATGGATAGGTTTTGGCAGAGGTCAAGGCCCTTAAGAATGCTTAGAAAGCTACAACTACTCAACTTGAGATTTTGACAACTCAAGTTGACAATTTTCTGGAGCAGCCCAAGAAGATGAACAGATTGAAGGGTGAAGTGGAAGTTATTAATTTTGATCTTCATACATCTCTCAAACTATTAGAGGAGCTAAGGCACCAAGTGCAGTAGGTGGGTCCTAATTTTTTATTATCTGAGACTCCATCATAGTCAGGATGGGCTATCAATTTAGTCTGGGGTGATGTTGGACCTTAATTTTATAATATATTTTAAGTATTTTGGAGCCATAAGCATAGAGATGTAAGGGTACAAGAGGAGTGCAAAAGACCTCAATGCAAGAGATAATGGTGCAAAAGAGAGAAACAAGGGAGAACAATGTGGATGTAACACCTTGGCACAAAAGGGTAAGTTATGAAAGACAAGGAAACATAGAATAATGAACATAAGACATAAGACTCATAAAAATGCAAGATTAGGACAAGGGTGTAGGAAGTGGCGGTGGTTACAAAGTAGTTCCTGAAAGTATCATAGATTAATGGGAGCATGAATATAACACTAGCTCGTGAAGGAAGACGAATACAAAATCAAATATCTAGCATAGAGAGAGTATATAGGATCTATTGATCTTGATTCAAAAGGAACTTAATTATAATGGCTTACCATGACTTCTTTTTCTGATATAGCCATTGGCTTATAATCTATAATGTATTAATGATGTAACTTGAGAAAGGGTTCTCTCATTTATAATTACCCCTTTATATTTGATTAGAAAGTATTGTTAGATGTAGGTGTGGTGTTGTTGTCAAGATGATCTAGAGAGAATATGTATTGAATGAAGTACCTTTGTAATCTTATCAAATCATATCAATGGAACTAATATTTTGTGAATATTGATGTGTTGAATCTATTTAATGTTAATTTTGCTTTATGATATTAGAGTACATGCAATGTGTGAATGTGTCAAATGGATAACTCTAGAATGATGTTTATAATAACAATGATTAAATGTGTTAACTCAAGCACCTAAGTAATATTTATCTATCCACCATTATAAGATAAAATCAAAATGAACCAGTCTATGTTGTGTGCTTTGGGTGAGCATGTGAGGTCACTCAGGTGATATGCCATTGTGTTAGCACATTGGCTTCTCCCTTCCTCTAGGCTTACGACTAGTACTTAGTCATGCAGAAGTAAGAATAAAAAGAAACCCAACAAATTAATTGGAGATTGGAAAGTTTTAATCTATCATTGCATCTCTAAAGGCACCCCTCATGGTTGTTCTACTTAGAAAGGCCTAGTTTTTACTAATCTCTACACTCTCACAATCCCTATGAAGATATTTGGGTCCTTTGTGATTAAAAGTATTTGGAAAACTTGAGAAAAAGTCAAACCTTAGCTTTTTTGGAATGGCTCAGGTTTTAGGGATGGCCTTTCTATCAACCAACATTCTCTTTGGTGGTATCCCATTATTAATTTTCATGTCATCCCTCTTACAAAGGTGCCTTGGATTCATTCTCTTAAAAAAATTGGAGACGAATCTACACTATGCAATATTTTTATGTAAACCTATTGGTTTTGAATTTCATGCGAAGAGTTGAAAGTGAAATATAAACTTTCCTCTATGGACAAGGAGTCTTAAAAGGAAATCATTGTTGTTGTTCTAGCTAAATTGATTCACAAGATCATTATTACCTATTCTTGCCCCTGGAGGAAGGATTGAAAATGGTATATTAATACCCCTTTCCAAAATTACACTAATCATAAAGGCTAAGAATTTCTCTCCTCACATCTTCTTATGGTGGATATACCTAATACCAAATGGGATATTTGTTCTTCCATATCTATTTGGGGAATACATTTTCAAACTATTTGGACTATTCATGTTGAACCTAAACTTACTCATTTTACTTGGTGTATTCTTCATCAAGGGATTCTAATTGGGAGAAGGATAGTACAATTAGGGGTGGTTCATCCATGTTATCCTTTTTGTGGGCATTTGTATACTCTCATGCACTTTTTTTGGTTTTTCTCTAAGGCCTAAAGAGCTAGGACTTGGATTCATGATTTTTTAAGACCTTTTTGCCCATTGCCTTTCACTTAGCATCGTGTTCTCCTTAGTAATAGTTGAAAGATGCCATTTAAATACACCCAAGTTTGGCATGATTTCAGAGTGGAAATCTTGTTTGTTAGGTACCTAGAACAACAAACATGCTCTGATACCAGTTGTCGGGGAATCCAAGAACAAACACACTTGTTCTAATCCCACTTGTCAGGATCTTGCTCCTCAGAAAGAACACAATATGATTACCAAATACAAGCAATTAAACATGCGGAAATAACCAGAAACACAAGTAACTAGAATTCACCAATAGCACAGAATATGAGAGACAATACACTATCTTGTATTAACATATGTACAGAAAAGAATACAATAAAGAGCCGCCACACTCTTCCACCTTACAGAGGCTTCCCACACCTCAAGTGTACAATAATTCTTCTTCAAAACACTCTCCTACCAAAAACTGTCCCAACAACCAACTCACACACATAATTGGTGTTCACCTCTCTAACCAGTCAGTAATAACCCTGCCAGTACACCAAGCACTCTATAGTACTTCAAGTTGATCTCCCATGAACCTGCAACCTGCAATTCAATAGACCATACTTACAATGGAAGGATCTTCCTTGCCTTCCTTTCTAGCTCATTAGTGGAACTAGGAGAAACACACTTTGTTCTCTTCACTAACACACTTTACAATACATGCCAATGGGTCTATAAATAGATCCCATACTTAAACAATAACTTAGACTTTTAGTTTACTATAATTATCCACGCAGATCAAGACTTGCAATAGCCTTTACATGCAAACACTCCATTCACTAAACTAACTGTTCATGCAACGAACAGTTCTGGAACACACAGGCGACCGACGTCAGTCCCTGCTTGCCTGGTGCTGTCGACGTCGGCCAACTCCCTGCCGATGCTGATTGCCTTCTGCACTGATCATGACCGACGTCGGTCATGCTGCTGATGTCGGTGCTTCTAGGTCTTCAACAACCTCCTTTTCTTTGTCTGCAACAAGTTAAAGCTTTTAGCTCCACAACCTAACAATCTCCCACTTGGAGATAAATAGCTGCAATTGTACCTATACCTGTACACCATCTAGTTTGTTCCCTTGGCTCTGTATCCCTCCTCAAGATCACTCTTGAAGACCAACCACCACAAAACCTGTAGTGCAACACTTGTCACCCAAATCACCTGCCACATCCACATCTACAAACCATGTAAAAAGTAACTTGAACTTGCATAATAGCATGTGCACCTGCTGCTGGTCCCTCTAAGAATCCACTGAATTGCCCTCTAATGCTTCTTTCCTAGATTGGATCCAAACTTGTGACAACTCCCACTGCTTGGGAAAACTCAGGTCTAGTACATACCATGCACTTAACCTCATTATGTGAATCAAGACACTATTATGTGAACTGTCCAACCATCAACGTGCTAACTGGTCTCACACAATCATCCTGAAACAAAGTCAACATATGACCTTCCATGTCCCTAGAACACACTCATGCCAAAGAATCTTGCTGCTCCCAGATTCTCCATGACACACCCCTGAACTAGCTTTACCTTTAGTTCAGCAACTCCCTGTATATGTAACCCTACAACAAGCACATCATACAGTAATAGGATAATGTAGCTAATATTATCCAACCTAGTAAAGAGAAACACAATGATCAAACCTCCATTGTCCTGTAGCTTATACAAGACCATATACCCTGATCTTCTATCTCACATATCCATTTCCTCTCTTCTTCATCCTGAACATCCATTCATCTCTCAGTGCTTACTTCTAGCTGGCAACTCCACCAAAAACTCCTGTTTGGTTCTCCTCCAAGGAATCGCATCCTCCATCCATGCCAAGCTCCCACTATTTCTTGGATCTACCTGCTCTGCTTCTTTAACAACTTCCTGGTTCTATACCATAAGTGAGCAACAAGTAGTGTAAAGAAGGGAAATGATGAATTTGAGGCTTACCTACCCTTTAAGTCCTCCATATGGGTGCTTGAGACTCCTTGACAGCTTGCTGTCCACCCAAAATTCATCTCAGTGACTGATGCCGATCACATTCCAGTCTGCACCCAACTGATGTCGGTTCCCTGCGACTACCTCATCGCCAACGTCGATTCCCCCTCTTGCTGATGCCAGTGTTTATCTATCCTGACTCACCGACATTAGTCTGTAAATAGCCGATGTCAGTCCCTGTCTGGTCACCGACGTCGGTTTTCCTGTCGACGTTGGTCCCTGTGTTTTGCTTGTGAGAACTAACTTCTACCTGCGAGCTCCTTTTGGATCAAACCCTTGTCCAAATCACCCTTGCTCTGCTCAAAATTCATCTGCCCCTCGTGTTTAACTCTGTCCGTCACCTTCTCCTTGAAAACCAAGGCTTTCCTGCTCTTGTCACTAACATCAGATTCCTTAAGAAACGTCACCTTCTTCTTTTGCATACAGAAACCTCGATTTATACCCTTTAACTCAATAACATGCATCTCCTTCTTATTCATGTGACCAAGCCTATTAAGCCACATCTCTGAATCTACAGCTGAAGTAGATAACCCAAAAAGAGAATCAATAATACAAGTAGATAGATAAAGCGTACCTACTTTCTTACCTGTTGCTACAACAAGTGCACCCTTGGTAACCTTCCAAGAGTCCACTGTGAGAGTTACTGTGCAACCCTCATCACCCAAACTTCTTACAAAAATCAAATTCCACTCCAGAACTGGGACATGCATGACCTCCTTCAACACCCATGTGTTATCTGTCTGCAATTTCAGCTTCACTTTCCCTTTGCCAACCATCTGACAAGGCTTTCCATCCCCTACACAAATTTCTCCAAAGTCTCCCTGGACATACTCATGAAAAAATTCCCTAATTGGGGATGCATGAAAAGAGGCACCAAATTCTAAAACCCAAGATTCTACTTTATCTAAAGAACATACCAGAGCACCCTGTGCAACGAAATCTGCAACACCTGCTTCTTCTTCATGTCCTTCATGCTGATCTGCTACCAACCAACAATCTTTCTTTTCCTGCTCTTTCTTTCCATATCTCCAGCAGGTTATTCTACCATACCTGAACTTGGACCTCCTGCTATTAAACTTCTCCATTCGTAGTCTACTTTCTTCTGCCATTGCTCTACTCCCACTCAAATAGAAACCCCTGTGAGTAACCTGTAATCAACACACACTAACCAGATCTAATCCAACCTGTTAGTATCCCAACCAAAAGCTCTGATACCAATTGTCAGGTACCTAGAACAACAAACATGCTCTGATACCAGTTGTCAGAGAATCCAAGAACAAACACACTTGTTCTGATCCCACTTGTTAGGATCTTGCTCCTCAGAAAGAGCACAATATGATTACCAAATACAAGCAATTAAACATGCAGAAATAACCAGAAACACAAGTAACTAGAATTCACCAATAGCATAGAATATGAGAGACAATACACTATCTTGTATTAACATATGTACAGAAAAGAATACAATAAAGAGCCACCACACTCTTCCACCTTACAGAGGCTTCCCACACCTCAAGTGTACAGTAATTCTTCTTCAAAACACTCTCCTACCAAAAACGGTCCCAACAACCAACTCACACACAGAATTGGTGTTCACCTCTCCAACCAGTCAGTAATAACCCTGCCAGTACACCAAGCACTCTATAGTACTTCAAGTTGATCTCCCATGAACCTGTAACCTACAATTCAATAGACCATACTTACAATAGAAGGATCTTCCTTGCCTTCCTTTCTAGCTCATTAGTGGAACTAGGAGAAACACACTTTGTTCTCTTCACTAGCACACTTTGCAATACATGCCAATGGGTCTATAAATAGATCCCAGACTTAAACAATAACTTAGACTCTTAGTTTACTATAATTATCCACGCAACTCAAGACTCGCAATAGCTTTTACATGCAAACACTCTGTTCACTAAACTAACTGTTCGTGCAACGAACAGTTTTGGAACACAAGCGACCGACGCCGGTCCCTGCTTGCCTGGTGCTGCCGACGTCGGCCGACTCCCTGCCGATGCTGATTGCCTTCTGCATTGATCATGACCGACGTCGGTCATGCTGCCGACGTCGGTGCTTCTGGGTCTTCAACAACCTCCTTTTCTTTGTCTGCAACAAGTTGAAGCTTTTAGCTCCACAACCTAACATTGTTTTGGATATGAAAGAGAGGAACTCAAATCTGTCCTCTAATGTTGTCGACAATCACTTTTCTATCTATAACAAGTCTATGGTTATTTCTAATGTTCTTTTACAAATTCATGTTCAAACAAAAAAAGTGGTTATGGAGCTTGATTACCTACAATGCATGCTTCATCAATTGGGGTATGCCATTTGTAATGTGGCTCATGTTCTATTTTTCCCTCCCAGGAGGTCATTGTCAAGAGGTGGCAGTGGCTCTCCATGAGGTGGTTATCATCACAACTGGTCACACTATTTTTCTTACAATCGAGGTCATGTTTCTCCTAAGAAGCACCACATTCCTCCCTCGACCCATGTGGAGCATGGGGCTCTCCACATGCTTAGAGGTGGGGGTCTTCACCTCTCTTTGGGCAACATAGATGGAGTTATCTACGTAGGAGTTCTCAAGGTGGCATGCCACCATCCCTATATAAAGTGTTACCTCGACTTGATTTGGCAATTTACCCCTTTATCATTTCTCCCTGTTACACAAACCAAGATGATGTAAAAGCTCAAGAAGAAGGTGCTCAGAACAATCCCAGATTTGGATGGGACCCTGTTTCTAGAGGGGTTGATCTCCCAACTTTAGCTGGGGTAATCTCCATAATAAATACCCCTCTTTTGTTGGTCTTTTTACACTCGTTTCTTAGCTCTCGATGACTCTTTCTTGATATTATAGATTCTCTAAGCTTAGCCTAATTTTTTGGCATTGTGGCATACTTTTATATTGCCTTTTTTTTTCAATAGTTTTATATATTTTTGATATAGTTATTAGTTATTGTTATAATAAGATTTATTTCATCAAAAAATAAAATAAAAAATTCAAACACTTAAATTGAAACAAGACCTATTCTAATTCATTTCAAACACACATATCTAAACAAAAATATATTTTATTTTAATTTAGAAACTTTCAAAAATATATTCGAAATAAAAAAATATTTAACTACATTTATAATATAGTCTAAAATAAAACCTTAAGAAAACACAAATATTTAAATAATTAAAAAAATTGATACAAATAAAATTTTAAAAATTAAAGTGACACAAATACCAAAAACTAAATCCAAAAATATTTATAAAATAAAAAAACTATCATATTAAAGCTATATGAATTATTTGAAACATATTAAAACTATAAATAAGATTTGAACATGCCCATTAAATCGAAAGCAAACAAGAACATTGAATGAAGGGATAGAGGTCATGTATGGACCATCCATCTCTCTCTTTGCCTTTTTTCAAACTATATTTAAAACAAACAAATTGTAATCGTAGCTTTTTCTTTAACCAAATAAAAATATCTAATTTATATTAACCAATGAAAAAGTAAAAATAAACTATTATTTAAAAAGAAAGACAAGCACTCTGAATCCATGAAGAAAAATAAAAAAATCCAATCATTACCCCTGCCTTCATGCATGCATAGCTATTTTGCATTACATATGCATGCCATCATAGAAATTAATTATAAATGACTTGTTTTATTTTTTGCTTGCTTTAATTATGCTATAATTCCATTCTTAGGTCTCTATTTATTAGTTATTTATTTTTATTTCTTTTATTTTTTAAGTCTCTCCCAAAAACACCCCACAAATGAAGAATACATATACAAATCTGCATCTCACCTCAAAATATATAAATTACATTTGAGATACACCCAACCATCTGAGTATTTTACACAAAAATAATAAATAAAACAAAGTAAACGAAAGGAAAGAGGCTATTATGGGAGACGGTATATAAAATATATATATATATATATATATATATATATATATATATATATATATATATATATATATATATAAAATTGTAAGTACTCCACATACATATATGATCAATTTATTTAGTAAATCTGAAACAACAAATTTGAAATAATAAAAATTAAAACTTAAAAGAAAAATAATCTAGATTATCATTTAGACAAAGATTTCAAACTTGAAATCCCATCAATATCAATATATATATATATATAAATGTAAGTACTCCATATACATATATGATCAATTTATTTAGTAAATCTGAAACAATAAATTTGAAATAATAAAAATTAAAACTTAAAAGAAAAATAATCTAGATTATCATTTAGACAAAGATTTCAAACTTGAAATCCCATCTATATATATATATATATATATGTATATATATATATAAAATTGTAAGTACTCCACATACATATATGATCAATTTATTTAGTAAATCTGAAACAATAAATTTGAAATAATAAAAATTAAAACTTAAAAGAAAAATAATCTAGATTATCATTTAGACAAAGATTTCAAACTTGAAATCCCATCAAGAGCATTAAATTTGTCTCTCATTACAGACATGACAAACAAAAAACTTGGAAAAGGTAACAAATACTAAATTTGTTTGATTTAACTCATCACAAACAAATTATTCATACAAAAGGGAATACTATTACAAACTCTTTGAGTTCCCCTCATTCAACCCTTGCATGGATGACAAAATACTCTTTGTATTTGCTAAAAAGGGATACAAGCCCAATCCATGGTCTCTCCTTACTTTTAGAATCACCCTACTTCTCTACTGACAAAAACTTCTGTATTCTACTCTTAGGACAAATTCCACTGTACTGTTGCAGAATCTTTGAATGAAGATTTGCCATTGGAATCCATATTTCCAGACTACTATTTGTGATCTAGGAATTTGACTCAAGAGAGGATGGTTAGTATCGTGTTAGTTTTAAAATGAAGACTGTTGATGACAAAAATTGTGCTTGATTCTAATCAATCAACAATGGGAAGTTTCAAGCTGTGGAAAATTGCGGCTTGAAACAACATCCAGATTTTAGAGATGCTGGTCTCTTCTTTTGTATCAAGTGTTTGGGAAAAGGGATAGGAAATTAATCAAAAATGCAAATGCAGGAAATGAAACCCAACTATGGTGATGCACCTGAGTGTAATCCTAATCCTAACCTGAGCACAGTGAGACTATATATAGGATTCAATTACATTTAAGAGCAGACAAGTGCATGATCAATGTAAAAGATTGAAATAATAGAAACAGGGGCTCACAACAGGGGCTTCTTTTGCTGAGATATAGAAAATGTCAACCAAGGCATAGTGTTCAATTTTCTTGTAAGAATCTTCCAATCACATAAGAGGCGCAAAAACATGTACAGTTATGTAGAACTTCCGACTCAAGAAAACAGGACAAAAGCAAATGACATTCCCAATCACAACTCTAAAAAATCTACAGTATAGAATTCTTTTCCAAATGACACAGATAATATCAACAAAGGCATAGTTTTCAATCTTCTTAATTCATCCAGCCACATAAAAGGCACAGAAACATGCACAGTTACATCAACTTTACAACTCAAGAAAATGAGACAAAAGCAAATGATATTTCTTAGTCAAAAACTCTAGAAAGTCTAAAACTATAGAAAGTCCCCCCTTCTTCTTACAATTCTTCTTCTTTTATAGCCTCAGATGTCTCCTCCCATCACCATTTTCCCGCGCAATTCTACTCCGTTCTTAACTCACGGGACAAACAGACAATGCTTTCAATGCCTTGGATGCATCCTAGTCTTATCAAGAACTGCCCTGACTGTGGCATGGCGATTCATGACTAGTACCTCCTTCTGTGCCTGAATTTCTCATTCCATCACCTGCTTAGCCGCTCAACTATCTATTCTACCTCTGCTTATAGGGGACAAACAGACGGCCCTATTAATGCTTGCAGGCTCCAAAAATCTCCCTGGTGAACTGTTTCAGCTACCAGAAATAACTCCCGTTGAGTTTCCCTCCATCTCTCTCATTGCAATAGATACACAGAACACTTTGTTCTGTTGGAATGGAAGAGGACACTTTATCAATTCTTGAAATTCTCCTTATTACTTAGAAGGCACCGGAGAATGACACTTGGCACTTTACGCCTAATTTATTGAAGACATGCGGCACTTTCTGCTTTCTCTATGTTCTACTCAAGAACGCTCTGCCTTCGACACCTATCACAATTCACTTCCTCAATACTTAGCAATTTTAACAAAATAACACTCACCGCATTCCCTGCCTGAGCAACTTTTAAAAAGGGGATGGATGCACGTGGCAGTCTTCACATGTTGACACTTGGCACTGTAGTCTTCTTTTGAAATAACACCTGGGACCCACCATAATTTTTATTTGGCAATGAATCTCAAAGATGGTCTTTCAGAAGTTGACACATGGTGGAGTTCGCTGCTCTTGGAAAGATACGTGGCATCTCTCGCTTCTCCTACTAGGGGTATGTGGCGTCTTCCACTGTTCTTGAGGATGGAGTAGAAAGGGGCTCAAAAAGTGACACTTGGCAGCCTCCGCTGCTCTTCGATACTTAGATAAAATGGAATGACACTTCTCTACCTTCCAAAAAGGTAGTTGATCCCTTGAACCACCCGATGAACCAAAATGGTTCAATGGTTGAACACTGTGCGCCATTTACACATTGACCGAGGTATTGAAACAAAATGTTGAATCGAACATTGAACCCCGGTGTTGAACCGACTGTCTCTCAGATGTCGACACATGGTGACTTCCGCTTTCTGTTGAAAAAGTAGTCCAGGGTCTTCCGTGACTCCCACTTGGCACTTTTTGCTTAATCATGCTGCTTAGCTCGTTAAAAGCCTTTGTTGAAAAAGAATGAAACACGGGTGTCGATATGAGATGTGGATGCTGACACGTGGTGCATTCCACTTAGCTTCTATTAGATATGTGGCACGATTCGTGGCTTTCCTAAAAAATATGAAAAGTGTCTCGGACGACGCCAGCTGGCTGGCTCCGTGTTTCAGAAAGTGACACTTGGCGGCTTTCGCTCGAACTCAATACTTAGGCAAAAATGAAATGAAAGAAATGAAAAAGGGGAAAGAGAACCTATGCTCGGACTACGCCACTTGGTAGCTTCCATTGCACTTCGACACTTAGATGGAAAAAAAACCCATGCTTTGCTCCAAAAACTCTACCGCCATGACCAAGGTATGCGAGAACCAAAACTACAGTGCTCGACTAAAAATTTAAATACAACGTAGAGTAAAAAATTACTCTACAAAGACAAAATGAAAAAAACACACTAACTAGCATAACATCTCTAGGCCTAGACACTAGGAGAGCTTAGTTAACAAACATGAATAAAACACACAACTAAAATGCAAAAAAAATCCTCTTTTACCTTCCTTAGATGCTCCAAAATGCTTGTTTTAGTGGCTTGCTCAGCTTGTGCTCATGAAGTCCTTGGCAATAGAAGCTTGTCTACCTCCTCTCTTTGGCACCTTCGACTTGTGGCTTGGCTTGGATTGGAATCAATTTGGCATGGTAACACTAATTGCAATGGCTTCTTGAATATATTTGTGCATTGTAACTTTTCACCAAAATAACTTAGAAATAATGTTCATGGCTTCTCTATTTGTAGATTTTTAGATTTGATCAAAATCAACCTGAACTGTCCATCTCAAGATTGAGATGTGTGACTAAGGATTAATCTAAAATTTAAAATTAAGTTGATAAATAGGCTCATCAATATTTGGGATAGAGGATTAATTAAGAGGCATGGAGGGGTTTGATGAGGCATGGAAGGCATGAATCTTGATATTTATGGCATTTATGGCCCAGGGATGTCTTCCTAAAAAATGAGGTCACCTGATGATGCAAATATTTAATATTCATTTTAAAAAATAAGTTTTCAACAAGTTTTCATAGAATTCTTAATTAGGCATTGATTTAGATTAATTATATCTTAAGCATGATTACGCACTTTGTGCATAAATTACTCAAATTAATCAAAATACCTTGTTATTGGTTTAAAATTTGACTAGATTGGAATTGGAAGTCAATGTCAGATGTGTTGGAACTGTATTCTCATTTAAGATGTTATCAACAACAAATAACAAAGGCACATGTTTTGTGTAAGATATTTGATAGGAAAGAGCACTCTGAAATGTCCCCTTTTTGATTTTATATGATATTTAAATCATCTAATCAGATTTTTAAAATCAAACAACCAATATTTCAAAGATCCACCAATTTCTCAATAAAACCCAAATCGGGTATGCCCGAAATAGTGCCAAAAACTTCACAGCTTCACATATTATTAATAAATCTGAAAGTGGACATTTTTTATAGAAATTTTACCAGCATAACAGCCTAAAAAAATGACATTTCCAGATATGTATAGCATTTACAAAACAACTCCCAAATGGAGGACAAAAACAATGCTCATCAGGCTCCCGAAAATAACACAAAATAGCTCGAAAACACCAAAAAACACTAATAATCTATCACAGAAGTATAATCATGACCAAATACATATATTCAACTCTATTTTAACATCTAAATGTCTAAAATATAGTAGCAACCCAAACTGATATGAAATACTCAACCAGAAACACCAAACTCTTACAAAAACACACCCGAAAAACCCACAAATATGCAATGTTTAGCACAAGGGCAAACTCTGCATGAGCTTGCACATGGCATGGCTTTAAACTCTCATCCTTAGCCTTCCTAGAAACTTGCAAACTCCCATCCTTGGGTCTCCTTCTCCACAGGTTTGGCAGCCTCTGAAGAACAACAAAGCAATGAGCAAAAATCAAGTTCTGGAATTAGCCCAAAATGTTGGGGATCAACCAACAAAGTTGATTACTATTATGAAAGCAACTAAACACAGAATTAAACTAAAATGATAAGTAACTAGAATCAAAAATAGCAAAGAACAAGAGATACAAGAAACCACCCTGAAAACTTGTATTAAAGTCTTCTAGAAGGAATTACAATTGAAGAAACTTCTTTTCTTCCACACCTCTCTCAGATGTACAGATCTCTTTCCCTCAAGAGTTCTCTCTCTCAATTACAATCAATTCCAACAACTTGGATTGATACACATATATTTTACAATACCTTGTACTATTCTACCAATTCTATAAGCTATGAAGATCTATCCCTATTATATAATATTAGGGATTCATGAGCATACAATTACAACCATTAAATGTACCTCCTAATCAAGGGCTCAAAATAGTCCTACTAAAGATAAAGATGCAGACTTAAGACTAAGACTTAATCCTATCATGCAAACATTTTGTTCTGTCCATGAAAATAGACTTTTTGGATGCATAGGTGACCGACATCGGTCCCTGCCTGTCTGCACCTGACCGACGTCGACCGAATAGAACCGACGCCGGTATCTCCCAGTCGACTCTTGATCGACGTCGGTCGCTCCTGACCGACATTGATGACTGTGTAGTTCTAGAAACTTTTGCACTCTCTCATTTGGTGAAGCTTTTAGCTCCACAACTCAACAATCTCCCACTTGGAGATAAACAGCTGCACCAGTACCTATACAACAACATCTTCTAGCTCCTCCATATTCAAACTCAATCATGAAGACCAACAAAAGTTGAATGAAGATTCAACTTATCCTTTGTTACCGGCTTGGTTAACATATCAACAGGGTTCTTATCTGTATGGATCTTCTCTAGCTTCAACTCACCATCCTCCAATACCTATCTAATGAAGTGGTACCTAAGCTATATATGCTTGGTTCTTGAATGAAAGGCTAAATTCTTAGCCAAATGAATTGCACTCTGACTATCACTATATAATCTACAACTCTCTTGCTCCTTTCCTAGCTCTTCCATGAACTGTGTCATCCATATCATCTCTTTGCTAGCTTCTGTGATTGCAATATATTCTGCTTCTGTAGTTGACAAGGCAACAACCTTCTGCAACTTTGAAATCCAGCTAACCGTCGTTCCACCAATAGTGAAAACATATCCTGTGGTGCTTCTTCTGCCATCCAAATCACCTGCCATATCTAAATCTACATAACCATGTAGAGAATTGTTAGACCCACCATAACACAAATGCCTGCTACTGGTCCCTCTCAGATATCTTAGAATCCACTGAACTGCTTCCAGTGTTCCTTCCCTGGATTGGCCATATACTTACAACTCCCACTGCTTGGGCAATATCAGGCCTAGTACAAACCATTGCATACATTAAGCTCCCAACTACGAAAGCATATGGAAATTTCTTCATGTACTCTACCTCATCATGTGAATTAGGACATTGTTCTTTACTCAACTTGAAATGTCCAGCCATAGGTGTGCTTACCAGTTTTGCATCCTGCATATTGAACCGTTTCAACACCTTGTTCACATAATCCTTTTGAGACAAAATCAACCTGTGATTTTTCTTGTCTCTCTTAATATTCATGCCAAGGATTTTCTTTGCTGCTCCCAAATCCTTCATGGCAAATTTGTGAGCTAATTTCACCTTAAGCTCAGAGATACCCTGCATGTGTGATCCTACAACCAGCATATCATCTACATACAACAACAAAATAATATATCTACCATTATCCAATCTCTTAAAAACACACAATGGCCAGATTGACATTTACTGTAGCCATGCTCGGTCATAAATCTGTCAAATCTCAAATACCATTGTCTAGGAGCTTGCTTGAGGCCATACAAGCTTTTCTTCAATCTGCACACTAGCTTCTCATTACCTTTGACTTCAAATCCTTCTAGTTGATCCATATATATTTCTTCATCCAAATCTCCATGAAGAAACGATGTCTTAACATCAAGCTTCTCAAGATGCAAATCCTCAATAGCAACTAAAGACAATACAGTCTGTATAGAAGTCATTTTAACTACAAGAGAAAAAATCTCACCAAAATCAATACCTAGTTTTTGTGCAAATCCTTTCACTACCAACCTGGCCTTATATCTCATCTGTCTATTCTCACCTTCTTTCAATCTGTAGATCCATCTATTTTTCAGTGTCTTCTTTCCCGCTGGTAACTCAACCAAATCCCACGTTTGGTTCTCTTTCAAAGAATCAATTTCCTCATTCATGCCTAGCTCCCACTAATTTTTGGATTCCACTTGTATTGCTTCATCAAAACTCTCTGGTTCTCCACCATCAATGAGCAATAAATAGAATAATGAAGGGGAATATTGAATTGGAGGTTTACTTACTCTTTCTGACATCCTGATGGGCGTTTGAGACTCATTCACAACACGCTGTCTACCCAAATTCTTTGACAGTGACCGACCTCGGTCACCTCCAGGCCTGTAACTGACTGATGTCAATTCCACATGATCGATGTTAGTTCCTACCTGACCAATGTCGATCACTATGTGACCGACATCGGTTCCTTTATTGCCGACATTGGTTCCTACCTGACTGACGTCAGTCTCTGTGTTTTCTTGTCTGTGATTATTTCTACCCACGAGCTCATTTTAGACCGTCACCTTGTCTAATTCTCCATTGCTCTACTCAGATTGATTTAGCTTCTTGAGCTGATCACTATACATCACTTTTTCATTGAAAACAACATCACGGCTCCTAATTATTTTGTTAGTTCCTAGATTCCAAAACCTAAATCCAAAATCTCCAGAGCCATAACCAATAAATGTGCACCTCATAGACTTAGCATCTAGCTTCTTTCTATTTTCCTTATCAATGTGCACAAAAACTTCACAACCAAAAACTTTGAGAAATGAGAGATCTACCTTTTTACCTATCCATGCCTCTTCTGGAATTTCACCATCAAGAGCTGTAGAGGGTCCTCTGTTAATCAGGTAAACTACAGTATCCACAGCTTCTGCCCAAAACTCTAAGGGCAAACCAACATGCAATCTCATACACCATGCATGCTCCATTATTATTCTGTTCATCCTTTCAGCAACTCCATTTTGCTGAGGTGTCTTTGGAACCATCCTTTGCCTACGTATTCCATGCATATAACAATACCAATTGAGCTTATAACTACAGAACTCACCACCATTGTCAGATCTAAGACACTTCAATCTCCTACCTATTTCATTCTCAACCATAGCTTTCAAAATCTTAAAAGTGTCAAAAACATCAGATTTCTTCTTTATACAATAGACCCATACCTTTCTTGTAGCATCATCTATGAAAAAAACATAGTACTGTGATCCTCCAATAGAAGCAACCTGAGCTGGTCCCCAAACGTCTGTGTGAACAAGCTCCAACTTGTGCTTCTTCTTTGTTGACCCAGTCTTGAGAAAACTCACTCTCTTTTGTTTCCCAAAAACACAGTGCTCACAGAAATCTAGATCTATGCTTTTCAAATCTGAAAGCTTACCTTTTGACTTAAGAATTATCATTTCCTTCTCATTCATGTGGCCAAGCCTTTGATGCCACTAATTTGCATCTACATCTGAAGTAGATAATATATAAGGAGAATTATCAGTAATACAATTACATAAATAGAGAGTACCTACTCTCTTACCTTTGGCCATTACAAGTGCACCCTTGGAAACCTTTCAAGATTCAGCTGTGAGCGTTATTGTACAACCCTCATCCCCTAACTTTCCTATAGAAATCAGATTCCTCTTCAGGCTGGGAACATGCATGACATCTCTCAACACCCATGTGTTGCCATTCTGCATTTTCAGCTGCACTTTTCCTTTGCCAAGAATTTTACAAGGCTCATCATCCCCTAAATAAACTATTCCAAAATCTCCATGGACTAGTCACTGAAATATTCTCTATTTGGGGTTGCATGAAAAGAGGCACCAGAATCTAAAACCCAAGATTCTATATTACTATGCAAAGAGAATATAAGAGCATCTTTTGCAGTAATACCTGCAACTTTTGCTTCTTCTTTACCTTCATGGTGATTGTCTTCTTTAGGTTTTGACCAACAATCTTTGCTTATATGCCCTAGCTTTCCACAATTCTAGCAGGTTATCCTCCTGCCATTTCTGAATTTGGATCTACCTCTCATCTTTGACTTAGACCTTGATCTCCTGTGCTTGCCCTTCTCTTTTTGCCTTCCCCTGCTCTCAAAACTTAAATCGTTCCCTGATGTTTCCTCTGTGCTTTTTCTGCAAATTTTTTCATTCAAGATTACACTAACAACATCATCTACTTTTAAAATATTTGAAGCCGATGTAGTATTACTAACTGCCATTACCAAGCTATGCCAACTTTCAGGTAAAGAGCATAAGATTAATAGAGCTTTAATTTCATCATCAAAAACTATTTTGACTGAATTTAATTGATTTACAATTCCATGGAAATCATTTAGATGATTAGATACATATCCACCTTCCTACATTTGCAAATTAAATAACTGCTTCATAAGATATACCTTATTTGAAGCTGAGAGTTTTTCATATAAATTTGCTAAAGTAGTCATTAACTCTACCATTGACTTTGCCTGTGATAAATTAAATATCACAGTAGATGCTAGAATCAATCTTATAGATCCAAGAGCCTTTCTATCAAGAACTTCCCATTCTTCATCTTTCATGTCTGTGGGCTTCTTTGAAACTCCACCTAACGGTAAGTATAGATATTTTTGATACAGATAATCTTCTATCTACATTCTCCATAATTGGTAATTCTTGCCATTAAACTTCTCCATTCTCAGTTTACTTTCTTCTGCCATTGCTTCTCCCACTCAAACAGAAACCCCTGTGAGTGACCTGTAATCAATACACACTAAACAGATCTGAACCACTTGTTAGTCAACCTGAGCTCTGATACCACTTGTTGGGGATCAACCAACAAAGTTGATTACTATTATGAAAGCAACTAAACACGGAACTAAACCAGAATGATAAGTAACTAGAATCAGAAGTAGCAAAGAACAAGAGATACAAGAAACCACCCTGAAAACTTGTATTAAAGTCTTCTAGAAGGAATTACAATTGAAGAAACTTCTTTTCTTCCACACCTCTCTCAGATGTACATCTCTTTTTAGATCTCTTTCCCTCAAGAGTTCTCTCTCTCAGTTACAATAAATTCCAACAACCTAGATTGATACACATATATTTTACAATACCTTGTACTGTTCTACCAATTCTATAAGCTATGAAGATCTATCCCTATTATATAATATTAGGGATTCATGAGCATACAATTACAACCATTATATGTAACTCCTAATCAAGGGATCAAAACAATCCTACTAAAGATAGAGATGCAGACTTAAGACTAAGACTTAATCCTATCGTGCAAACATTCTGTTCTGTCCACGAAAATAGACTTTCTAGACGCACAGGTGACCGTCATTGGTCTTTTCCTATCTGCACCTGACCGATGTCGGCTGAACAGAACCGATGCTGGCATCTCCTAGTCGACTCCTGACCGACGTCGATCGAACCTGATCGACGCCGGTGACTGTGTAGTTCTAGCAACTTCTGCACTCGCTCATTTGGTGAAGCTTTTAGTTCCACAACTCAACACAAAATGCCTCCAAATCCCTTTAAAAGAGGTCATAACCCTAACTCATGACCAAGAGGGGTTAATAAAACATATTTTAATAATAATTTTCATTTATTAGTCCATTGGTTTCCAAAGATTAACCCCTTTTGTCGAAACTTCACCTTTTTGAGCTTGCCTGCCTTAGCAAAGATTATTATTTTTTAATTATTTGAAAAGGGGACATGACAAGTCCTGCCCTCCCAAATATTGCTTGTCCTCAAGTAATGAAGGTTGGAATGCTCAAGAATATGTGCTCCTTCCCAAGTTGCATTCTCCAATGATAATCCTTTCCATTTGACCAAATGCTCTATGATGCTCCTATTTCTCAATCTTTTCTCTCTTGTATCCAAAATGTCTTCTGGTATCAAAACTAATTTCCCTTCATCATCAAGAGGTGGTAATTCTGTAGAGACTATGGTTTGCTGGCCTAGAACCTTCTTCAAGCAAGATACATGGAAAACATTATGTATTTTGCTATTTGGTGGGATCTCCAATTCATAAGCTACCTCTCCTACCTTCTTGATGATCTTATAAGGCCCATAGAACCTGGGCTTGAGCTTCTTTGCCCCACTCCTCTTCAAGGTGCTTTGCTTATATGGCTGCAACCTGACAAATACCAAATCTCCTACCTCAAAATATCTTTCAGTCCTTTTCCTATCAGCATACAACTTCTGTTGGTTCTGTGCATGTTGTAGATTATCCTTAAGGGACCTTATTATGTCTTGGCTTTACTTGACAAAATCACTTGCTGCAGGTACTCTGCTATCCAAAAGTACTAGATCAACAAAGGAAAGGGAATCATAACCATAAAGAGCATGAAAAGGAGGCATACCAATAGACATGTGATGAGATGTATTGTTACAATACTCCCCTAGGTGCAACCATTTCACCCAAGCATGTTGTTGATTTGAAACATAGTTCCTCAAATATCCCTCTATCCATTTATTAACTATCTTTGATTGTCCATCTGTTTGAGGGTGATAGCTAGTACTAGGAGTGAGTTCAGTTCCTGCCAAATGAAAGAGTTCCTTCCAAAAAGAGCTGAGGAATCTACTATCCCAGTTAGTGACAATGTTTCTAGGCAAGCCATGTAATCTAAAAATTTCCTTGAAGAACAATTCGGCCACTTGTGATGCCTTGAAATCAGATGTGATAGGAAAGAAATGTGCATACTTAGTTAGTATATCTACCACCACATATATGCAATCCTTACCTTGAACCTTGGGCAACCCAGTGATGAAGTCCATGGAAATACTTTCCCATTTTTGTTCAGGAATAAGAAGTGGCTGCAAGAACCCTGCAGGAAAATTTTGCTCACTCTTGCTTTTTTGGCATACCATACATTCCTTAATGTGTTTAAGGACATCCTCCTTCATTCCCTTCCATGAAAACTGCTCTTGAATTTTCCTATATGTCTTGAAGTATCCTTGATGACCAGCCAAAGGTGTGTCATGAAAGGCCCTCAATATCCTCTCCTTAGTTTTTGATCCTGGCACTAAGAAGATCATGTTCTTGTAATAAATCAATTCATCAACAACCTTGTACCTGTTATCATCCACTAACTTATCCAAAATCTTGGTGGCAAATGAATCTTAAGCATACTCTAAAATTATGGAGACTTTCCAATCAACAGAGATAGATGTTAAGGAACACAAAGTGGGCTTTCTTGAGAGAGCATCAACAACCACATTATTCTTTCCTTTCATGTATTCAATATCAAAATCATAAGCTTGCAATTTGCTTACCCATTTTTGTTGACGATCATTCAAATCCCTTTGGTTCAAGAAGAACCTGAGGCTATTATGGTCTGTCTTTACAATGAATCTCCCACATACCAAATATTGTCTAAACTTATGAAGTGCATGAATGATTGCCAACATTTCCTTATCATAGATAGAGTAACCTTTCTCTGATTGATTTAATTTTCTACTCTCAAATGCTATTGGATGTCCCCTTTGAGTTAGGACAGCCCTTATACCTTCTCCAGAAGCATCACATTCAACAACAAAAGGTAAAGAGAAATCTAGAATTGCAAGCACATGGCATGAACTCATTACCTCCTTAAGCTTATCAAATGTTTTTTGTGCCTCTTCTATCCAAACAAAAGCTCCTTTCTTTGTTAAATCAGTCAAGGGGGTAGCAAGCTAAGAAAATCCCTTGGCAAATCTCCTATAGTAGCTACACAACCTGAAGAAACCTCTCAACTGTGTAAGATTAGTGGGTGGAGACCAATCCAAAATTGCCTAGATTTTTTGTTGATCAACCTGTACTCCTTTAGAACTTATAATATGTCCCAAATATAGGATCTCTGTCAAACCAAACTCACATTTAGATAGCTTAGCATAAAAGGATTGCTGCTCCAAGATTCCCAAAACAGTGTCTATGTGCTTTAGATGCTCTTCCCATGTTTTACTGTAAATCAAGATATCATCAAAAAATACCAAAACAAATTTTCGAAGATGTTGGCTGAATACCTTATTCATACAGGATTGGAATGTTGCGGGTGCATTAGTGAGGCCAAATGACATAACAAGAAATTCAAAGTGCCCATAGTGACATCTGAAAGTAGTCTTTTCCACATCTTCACTCCTCATTTGAATTTGATGGTACCCTGATCTTAAGTCAATTTTTGAGAAGTATACAACACCATGTAATTCATCTATGCGTGGTATGGGATACCTATTTTTTATGGTCTTCTTGTTTAGAGCCCTGTAGTCTATACACATTCTCATTGTACCATCCTTTTTCTTGACAAGTACCACAGATGATGCAAATGGACTAGAGCTAGGCCTTATGAATCCCATGTCTAGGAGTTCCTTAATAGTTTTTTCAATTTCTTCCTTATAACCTCTTGGATGGTGGTATGGGGTTGTTATAACTGGTTTGGCACCCTGTTCTAACTCTATAACATGCTCAAAACCTCTATCTGGTGGTAATCTTGGGGGCAAGTCATTGAAAACTATACTATGCTTATCAAGAATATTTTGAATTTCAAAATGGAAATTACCTTGATTCTTTGGAGAGCTTGTTGGATGGATTATGACTCCTGCTGCCCATGCTACTTGTCCTCTTCGAAAAGTCCTCTCCATCTTCTTTGCAGAGACCACCTTAGGTGCTCCATTCAATAAGCCTCTCAATAAGACTTCTTTCCCATTGGAATGAAATTTAAACTCCATAGTTTGATGGTTCATGTAATAGCCTCCAATAGAATGCAACCATTGAACACCCAATACAAGATCTGTCTCCCCAATGCCAACAACATAGAAGTCATCACATAACTCATAATCTCCTAAGGTCATCTTGAGTTGTTTCACCACCCGTGTGCAAGGCATCGTGAATCCATCAACTACAGTAACATTGAATCCCTCAAAATCTTCTGCCTTAAGCCCTCTTTTCATGACAAATCCCTCATCAATAAAATTGTGAGTTGCCCCACTATCAAGAAGAACTGTCAACCTTTGCCCTACTAGTACCCCTCGAATTCGAAAGGGATGGTATCTTGGGACTCCTGATAATGTTGCTAAAGTGCCATCCTTGCTGATTTCTTTTTCTTTCTCTTCTTCTTCCTCCTCCTTAGTGTCGTGAAATTCCTCATGCTCATCTGAATCAGATTCTGAAGCAACTTCAATATTGTGCACTTGACCTTTTCCCAAACATCTGTGTCCTGGGACCCATGGTTCTCTACAAGTGAAACAAAGCTTTTTCCTTCGTAATTCACTCCTAGTCTCTTCGTCTACCTTCTTTTTTGCCACATTTATCACATCTTTTGGTGGTAGTGTTGGAAAAGTCTTTTCTAAAAATTCCCCTTATGTTGCCAAAGATTTGGGGGTTTTTGATTAGTGACTGGTTTCATAGGCACACAAGTTTCAAGTTGCAAGCTTCTTTTGATAGCTTCCTGTAAGGTTGAGGGTGAGAAAGCCTTAACCAAACCCTTAACAGAATCTTCCAAACCATCAAGAAAAAGATAAACAATCCTCTTTTCACTCATATCAGGTACCATAACAACCACTTTTTGAAACTCTTCTATATACTCATTAACTGATTTGGTTTGCTTCAACTTTGACAATTCTTTAAAATACTCTTCATCATCCTTGAGGTCAAATCTATCTATCACTCTTTGACTGAAATCATCAAATGTAGTTACCTGATCATGACCTTGAGTAGTCATTCCATGATACCACCAATCATAGGCTGCATCTTCCAAGTGTAGACTTGCAAATTGAACATCATCACTCTCCTTCATGGGGTTAAGTGTGAAGAAGGTCTGTAATTTTTGTAGCCATGCTCTAGCTAAAATTTTATTTGTTCCATCAAAAGTAGGTGCTGTAAACTTGCTTATTTTATTTTTGAGCTCTCTTCCACTTGTGTCATGCTCCCTCCTGTACTCTTTCTTGGGCATCAAAGTGTTCATCATATCCACATATTCTCTAAAAGGAACTAAACCACGAAAGTCATCATCTAAGCCATTGTAAGTAGCTCTTAATGCAATCAAGTTACCTGTAACCTCTTCCATGGGATTAAGGGCTGGATCTAGTACTGGTGGCTCATCTGCAGGTAGGAAAATAGTTTTTGTTGATTTAGAGGGTGTGGGTTTCAAATTTATTGGCTCCTTTGAAGTGCTCCCTTTCTCATTAGTAAATGCAACTCCTTGCAGTTTTTCTGTCAATATTCGCAAAGCCTCTCTAGTTTCTGCCAAACTATCCACTGTTTGCATCTGAGTATTCTGGATGTCTTGGAAGAATTTCTTTGCCATCTCATCTGGGTCATCCATACTTTTTCATTCCTTGGATTTTATACTTTTACTTTTAACTGGAGGTTTGATCAAAATTTCTTTATTCTTTTCTCGCTATAAATATCTCTTTTCTCTTTCACTTAGTTGCATGCAAACTTCTACAAACCCTCAGGCTGGCAAGATCATAGCTCTGATACCACTGGAATGTCCCCTTTCTGATTTTATATGATATTTAAAGCATCTAATCATATTTTTAAAATTAAACAACCAATATTTCAAAGATCCACCAATTTCTCAATAAAACCCAAAGCGGGTATGCCCGAAATAGTGCCAAAAACCTCACAGCTTCACATATTATTAATAAATCTGAAAGTGGACATTTTTTTACAAAAATTTCACGAGCATAACAGCCTAAAAAAATGACATTTCCAGATCTGTATAGCATTTACAAAACAGCTCCCAAATGGAGGACAAAAACAGTGCTAAACAGTGCAAATTTGTGGGTTTTTCGGGTGTGTTTTTGTAAGAGTTTGGTGTTTCTGGTTGAGTATTTCATATTAGTTTGGGTTGCTGCTGTATTTCAGACATTTAGATGTTAAAATAGAGTTGAATATATGTATTTGGTCGTGATTATAATTCTGTGATAGATTATTAGTGTTTTGTGGTGTTTCTGGGCTATTTTGTGTTATTTTTGGGAGCCCGATGAGTTTTGTTTTTGTCCTCCATTTGGGAGCTGTTTTGTAAATGCTATACAGATATGGAAATGTCATTTTTTTAGGCTGTTATGCTGGTGAAATTTTTGTAAAAAAATGTCCACTTTCAGATTTATTAATAATATGTGAAGCTGTGAAGTTTTTGGCACTATTTCGGGCATACCCGATTTGGGTTTTATTGAGAAATTGGTGGATCTTTGAAATATTGGTTGTTTGATTTTAAAAATCTGATTAGATGCTTTAAATATCATATAAAATTAGAAAGGGGACATTTCACACTCCATAGCACTTAGGTGCAAAATTTATATTTTGACTTGAAATGATTTGATCAAAGTTAGTTGGCCCATAAATTACATTGCCCCATTTAATGATACTTTAGCTAAAATCGATACTTGAATATGTCAGTTTCATATTATTTAGTGTTTTTTAGTGTTTTTAGGCCAAATTGTATATTTTGGGTGAGAATTGGTCAAAACCCTAGTTAGAGGTTATCAATGATTAGTTTTAGGTGTCTACAGTTTACCCCAATTTGGGAAGATGTTGCAAACCATAGACAAAACAATGTCTTCTCAAATAATGAGAGATGGTCTGTATGCTAAGAAGAAGACGATGACTAAAGTACAAAGCTCCAAATGGTTTTGAGAAGTTTATGATGATGCCCCCTCGAGGGAGTGGCCGTTACATTTGTTGATGGATGGTCCCTCGAAAAGAAACAAGAAGAAAGGTGGAATTAACTAGTATTGGATTAATCCAATTGAGAAAATAATTGCATATATTGATGTAAAAAAGATACTGATTTTACAAAAGGTGGTTATAATCATGATTAAAAGTCAAAATAATGATTTGCCCATAGGTAGTTATAGTCATTAAGAGGACCTAGATTGGCTAAATATGATTGCGCTCCAGTTAGGGCTGATTAATAAGCATAACTCAAGGATATAACCTGGGATATAGATTAAAGATGAGCAAGTGCAAAGTGATGAAAGAGATGGATAGAAGAATAAGATTGATCAATATAAATAGTTCAATTATACATGTCAATGATGAGTTTCTCATCCTGATTAAAAATGATACAACTAGAATGATCAAATGAGTTATATTGATCAAGGTGGGTGGAAGGATTTGCCAAGGTGCCAAAGAGAAACTTCTATGGCTCCATTGATTGTAGACCTTCTTGAAGTTGATTTTTACTGTAGCATGTGATGGTAGGCATCATGATAGAACACCATGAAGACTTGGCTAAAAAATGCATGAAGATTGACTCTCAATCCACTAAACACTCAAAAATAATACACCAATGATAAAAACTATGATGATAATGTTGATGTATGAATATGGATGAACTCAAGAATAATATGCTTGAAGAATCACCCACGAATGCATATAGACTGAGTCAAGGCAACAGTGCTGAAAGAAAACAAACAAGAAAGCAAACAAACAAAAAACAAATAAACAAACAAACAACTTGAAATAAACAAACAAATAAAAAACTTGAAAACAAAAGCAAAAGAAAGCATCCTAAAAATGACCATGCCCCCGTAAGGTGGATTGAAGATAACTGACTAAGCTTAGACAGGATAAATATTTTTAGTATTTTTAAAATGTTATGAATATTTTTGACATTTTAAAGTATCGTAACTCATTAGAGAATGAAAAGATACCTGCTCACAAAACGGTGAGAGCATTTGGCTTAGGTTACTCACAAAATGGTGAGAGCGTATGAAAAGGGGGACTAAGGTGACCTCAACATGAATTGATCATGACCCAAATAGTCCTAAAATGACCTCAAGTCATAGTAATTCTATCCACATAAAAGGCAAGGAACAATAAACTAGGTTCCAACAAGTTCTTAAATCTAGCAAATGGTGAGTCAAATGAAAACAGTGATGGCAAGGTGATGCGGCAATGCATGGTAAACAAGTGTTACCCCTAGTTTGCCCATAAGCAATTATAACTAGGACACAATGACATAGGTCAATGATACTAATTTTCCTATAGATGGTTATAATTAGTAGCAAAATTGGTGAGACACTGATTTGTCCATAGGCGGTTATAATTAGACTCACATAAACAAACTTGATAAGATGAAAGATATCTTGCCAGATCAACTATCACACTAATTTCATAGATTGTCATTGAAACACATATTGGATTGATTATTGAAACTAGATTGGAATACCTCCATAAAAGGTGTGGAAGAACCAAAGTAACCAAAATCAAAACAAGATTGGGTAGGATGACTAAAAATAGGCTTTGGTCTAGATAAGAATGGAATGATAGGATGAAATGGTATCATTATAGATAATGATGGTCTAGATAGATTGGATAAAATGGTAAGAGGGTTTCCCTCAATTGATGGGGTAAATGGTTAGGATCTACAATAATGGTAAATAGGCATATATAACAATGGCAATGGCATGTGAAATGGTATGGCACATGTTTTTTGGCTTGGGTGTGGTTTTTGATTCTATTGTTCCTATTGATGGGGAGATGCACGTCCTAATCAAAAAATGATACAAATAAAATACTTGATCATGTTAATTGCTATCCCACACCTCATCTGAATAATTGCTTTATCAAAAATGGCCTATATATTTTGATGCTGAGAATGCTTTTGTGATTATCATTGGTTGATTATAATTCCTTCAAACGTCGAGACAAGGTATCCTTGTAGCCTTTGCAAAGGAAAGTGTGGCTGTGGATGGTAAACAAGGACAAATAATTGATGGTAGGTTTGATTGTGAAATGGAATGGCAAATGATAATGAAATATGGAATGGTAGGGAAACAAATAAAGATCAGGACTTTCAGTCACACATATTATTGTTGATCCCAAATTCACATAACTTTAGTTGTGGTAGGGCCGAAGACTTTTTCTCTCAATAAGACCACCAAACTTTTCTATTATTTGATCTTGAGAGTAGCTACCATTTGATTAGGCTGTAGATAAGAAGTTATTTTTATTTGATCTTTGATTTTGTCTCCATCAAGTAGTGAAGAACTTTTATGCTCAGCTATTGGTGCATCAAAGAGGTTTTCACCAATAAAGTTGTCTTGATTGTCTCGTAGCACCTCCAAGAAGGTTTCACTATGGAATATTGACCTTTGAATTTGATTGTCTTCTAGCACTTCTATTAAAGTTTCACTAGAAGATGTTGAGTTATGACTTTAATTGTCCCCTATCACCTTCAAAAAAGTTTCACTAGGAGAGTGTTCTTATGCTACATGAATGTTGTCTTGGCCTCCTTGATCTTCTTCAACCGCTATGTTGCCATGGATGCAGTTCAACAAAGTGTGATTCTATCAATCTCAATTGACACTTATGGGAGATGGAATGTCAATGATATGACTATTTTGGTTGATGGTAATGGCTTATAGAATGGTAATGGAATGGGGAGAGGCTACACAATCCTCATAGAAGATACTAAAATAACTTGTGTCAAAGCTGAAGTACTCATCTTCAAAAATTGTAGAAGAATAAAAAATATATTCAAATTGATCTGCAAGGCATGCATAGCCAATGTTGTAACAGTCATGAATATATTATGTATCTGAATCTGATTCTGATTCAATAAACTCTAAATCTGATATTGAGACTAATGTTGATTTTGATTCTGATGTTAAATCTGATATCAGTTCAAGAATATAACCTAACTCTAACTCTGATTCTTCATCTGATGGATACTCTATTACAATGATGTCTTGTTAAATGTTTAGGTTTGGACAAGTAACACCCTGTGATGGCATGATGGGCTCCATTAAGACTGGTTTATCAAAGTGAGACTTATCTAATATCGAAAAAAGGTCAAGAGACAACTTTTTAGAGACTGGTTTATCAATATGAGGCTCTTAAAAAATAGGTACATAGTTGAGGTAATGATTTGCCCAAAGGTGGTTATAATCATTAAGAAGTGATCAACAAAGACTAACTTGTAAGAGTGAGACTCTTCAACAATTGGTATTGGATCAATAGATAATTTATCATAGGTTGACTTATCAAAAATGGTTGATTCAATAGAAACATCTCATATTGGTTGGTTCTCTTGACCTTGGTTTTCAATGAGTTGGAAAATACCAATTTTGAACACAGCTTGGTCTTCAATGGATTGGATGGGTTGAAGTTTGGATAGGATTGGTACTGGATGAGGAAAAACTTGTAGTTGGATATTGGTAGGGAATTAGGGAGCATGATTGATCACATGATCCAAAGGATAAAATCTTGAGATGGTAATGATAGGGCGTTGTGGGGCTTGATTGCTTGCACAAGCTAAAGGACTAGGTCTTAGAATGATGAAAGGGTGTTGTAGAGCTTGATTGCTTGCACAAGCCAGAGGATGAGGTCTTGGTATGGGAATAGTGTGACATTGTAGTCTTAGAATAGAAATGGTACAATGTGATGGAGCCTGATTACTCACCTAAGTTAAAACATCCAAGTCTTCCTCATAAACCATATCATCTCAGTCATGAGTTGGCTCATAAACTGGTTCTTGATTGTGTTTCACGTACTAATTATTGTAAAGAGGGTATGGATCCGTATCCCAAATAACATTATCTATAGTTAGGTCTTCAAATTCCTCCTCACAAGCCTCTTCATGCCAATCAAAGTTTTGATTTGGATTTTTTGGATTTGGACTATGTTCCCCATATGGAGTATTGTAAGGAGAATAATAAAACTCTTTAGAAAATCTTTCTCTATAAGGGTTCTTAGTGGGATTTTGTGCAACCATTCTATCATAAGTTGGATTGTACATGACTCCACCATAAGTGTAGTGAGACATATCCACGTAAATGATGAAAGCTCCAAAACAAAAAATCTTAGAGTTCTACAAAATTTGAAAAACTATATTTAAAGGACAAATGGTTCAAGCTTGGTCTAAATTGGTTAAAAGGTGGAGCTGTATCACCATAATGATTTGAAAGTGGAGATGTATCTCCAAAATGATTTATGCTAAGACTTGGTATAAAAAAACCTAATATCAAATATCTAATGTCAAATATCATACGCACAAAAGGTCAAGTGTCTGAATAAAAACTAACATGTTAAATGTCTAGGTCAAAGTGTTCTAAATAAGGTTTAAACTAGGAAGGAGAAAAATTGAGTTGTTAGGTCTTTTGTCCAAACATGGAGTCAAAATCTAGGCTCAAAAAAATAAACATATACTAGAATTTTTGACTAAATGGTGTCAAAAGCTAGGCTTAAAATAAAGGCATTGATGTGAATTTAATCCAACAAGTTTGGAAACATCTTTGACATAAACCTGACACATGAAATCAAACATAAACATGATCAGTTGACATAAGGCTTATGACAAAAAGTGTTTGGAGAAAGGCTATGTTTTTCCAAATAAAGACACAAATAATGATGAGGATAGGCATTTAAATAAATGAACCATAAATAATTTTCAAATTTAAGCAATCAATTAA
Organism: Torreya grandis; assembly: GCA_037957365.1. Lineage (NCBI taxonomy): Eukaryota > Viridiplantae > Streptophyta > Pinopsida > Cupressales > Taxaceae > Torreya > Torreya grandis. The sequence goes on along the minus strand of JARHVA010001744.1, from coordinate 1,173,977 downwards.
CTGAAGTTATGCAACCCAAAAGAAAAATATCCGTGTATTAGCCCCACAAATTAAGGCTTAAATAGAAATCAATCAATATTTGAATCCAAACTTGACAAAGCTAATTGAAAACTCAATGATAAAAACTAAGATTTTACTAAACAAGCTGGACAAGATTGGACAACATGACGGTACAAAACAAAGGTTCAAATAGTATACATGACATGGTTTAAAACAAATAGTTTTTGATACAAGGTGAAACAAATCTTGAAACAAATTGAGCAGCCTACTGATGTAAACATGCTCGAATAATGTGATATATGTTATGCTTCAAAAGACTTAAAGGCAAAATGGTTTTAATATGATTTGGGTATTATAACACTACCCTTTGAAACTCAAATGATACACACACAAAGTTTGAAATTTTTCAAGGCACAAGTGGTGTAAAACGGCCAGCATAATGTCTCTTTAGACAAAAGAGTGATGTATAAACAAATTGGTTTTATGAATAAATAAATAAATTTTAGTATTAAAAACACTAAGTAAGATAAATGATCAAAATACACTAAGTATAATCATCCAAATCTTGGAAAGGGTATGGAAAAATGGAGTAGACTAAAATTTAATTAATTTTTTGATCATTCTAGGGGAAATCAATTGCACAATGACTTTCACATCAAACGATGCAAAAAATAAACATAAAAATTGAGTGATCATGGCATTGGCTAGTTGTAAAAAAGTCTAGTCCTTTTTACAACCATTACATCCTGCTGTTCGCTCAGTATAGTGCGATGTCCAAAAGCAGATATGTCCCATGTCTAACTCAGAAGGAGTAAGTGAAGTCAATGTTAGAGATGAAAATCTAGATCAAAGCTTCCCTAAAGAACTTGTGGGAGGTAATGACGTCCTCCTCGCAAGCCAAGTTTTCATAAAAATAAAATAAAAAATATGAAATAGAAAGACTTTAGGGTCATTTTCAAAGTCACCCAAACTTTGGCGAGTTTTTGGGGAGTGCTTTAGATGACTTTATTTTTAAGCCTTAGACTAGGCTACTTGCAATAGGAATGACGTTGTTGATTCTAAGGGTTCCCTAAAGGGGACAAATAGAAGAGCATACACGTAACTCCCCTCTTTTTGCCAAACAAAAATATAATTTAAACAAACTAAGTAAATACAAAAAGCTTGAAAATGTGAGTTCATTTTTAAGCCCAAATAAAAAATGAGGTGGTGTTCATTTGACCCCTTGGTCTTAATTGTAACTTTGAAAACTAATGCTAAAAACTTACTTAAGCATCTAAATATTACTTTAAGCACCCAAAATAATGTTCCTAATTCATTTTAAGCATGTAAAAAGTGATCTAAACATGTTTTTTAGTAAATGTCAAGCTTGGTCCTGCAACAAAAACATGCATGTCCTTTAGCCTTGAAGCTCTTTTGAGTTTGAAACATTGAACTTTAGAAAAAGAGCTCTCAGATCTATGTTTTAAGAAAAACACAGTGATTGATGTCAATTATATAACTGATGAAAGTTATATTTTCTAATCGATGACGGTTATCTAACGGACATTGATTATACTAATGTGACCAATGAAAGGTATCCAAATGAAGTCAATTTTACTAACTGACGTCGGTTAAGCTATCCAATCGATGTCGGTCTTACTAGCCGACATCGGTTACTATGTAAACCTGTGGCAAATAAGAATGGCAAAATAAAATCAGAAAATCAATTTGCAAGAATTTTAATGGTCCAAATGAATATTTTAAAGCTGTAAAATGATCTTTTTCATGTGTGAGATGCGTCTAGTCCCATTGGGTGTGTCATATATGATCTAGAAATTTGACTCAAGAGAGTATGATTAGTATCATGTTAGTTTCAAAATGAAAACAAAATGAAAGAAACACACTAACTAGCATAACATGTCTATGCCTAGACACTAGGGAGAGCTTAGTTAACAAACATGAATAAAACACACAACTAAAATGCAAAATAAATTATCTTTTACCTTGGATGTTCCAAAATGCTTGTTGTAGTGGCTTGCTCGGCTTGTGCTCATGAAGTCCTTGATAATGAAAGCTTGTCTACCTCCATATTTTCTTGGCACCTTTGGCTTGTGGCTTGGCTTGGATTGGAATCACTTTGACATGGTAACACTAAATGCAATGGCTTCTTGAAGATATTTGTGCATTATAACTTTGCATCAAAATAGCTTAGAAATGATGTTCATGGCCTCTTTACTTATAGATTTTTGGATTTGATCAGAATCAACTTGAACCGTCCATCTCAAGATTGAAATGTGTGGCTAAGGATTAATTCAATTTTTGGAATTAAGTTGATAAATAAGCTCATAAATATTTGGGATAAATAAGTAATTAAGAGGCATGGAGGGCTTTAATGAGGTATGAGAGGCATGAATCTTGATATTTGTGGCATTTATGGCCTAGGGATGTCTTCCTAAGAAATACGGTCATCTGATGATACAAATATTCAATATTCATTTTCGAAAATAAGTTTTCAACAAGTTTCTATGAAATTCTTAATTAGGTCTTGATTTGAATTACTTAGCTCTTAAGCATGATTAAACACTTTGCGCATAAATTACTCAAATTGATCATAATGCCTTGTTATTGGTCTAAAATTCGTCTGAATTGAAATTGAAAGTTAATGTCAGATGCATTGGAACTGTATTTTCATTTAGGATGTTATCAACAACAAATAATAAATGCATGTCTTGTGCAAGATATTTGATAAGAAAGAGCAATCTAGAGCACTCAAATGCAAAATTGGCATTTTGACTCAAAATAATCTGATCAAAGTTAGCTGGCCCATAAATTGCATTGCCCTATTTAATGATACTTTAACGAAAATCGGCACTTGAATATGTTAGTTTCACATCATTTAACGTATTTCAGTATTTTTAGGCTAAAGTGTGCATTTTAAGTGGAAATTGGTCAGAACCCTAATTGGAAGTTATCGATGCCAAGTTTTAAGTGTCTACACTATCCTCTCTAATTATTTCTAAAAATACAGTTGTAACTGCTAAAAGTACTTCTCTTTCTTCTGCGGAATCATATCTGCAACAAGGTCAACCCTCCTCCTTACTTCATCTTTTTGAACTGAGCCCTTCTTGGGGATTGTCAAATTAGGTCTTTGCATTGAGGGTGTTGGATATTGCCCACTATACTGCATAGGAACCTGACGTGCGCAAAAATAAAATAAAATAAATTAGAACCGAGGAACTATTGTTTGAGAGGGTATATGGAAAGTTTCTACCACAGCAGCATGAATAAGCATGATGCATCCATACAATTGTCCAGACCAAATCTGAGCAGCAAAAATCTAAATCAGCAATTTTATGCAAACTTACCTTGATCAGACGGGCAACAAATCCAATCAAACGTATACTGCAAAACAAGAAAAGTTTAATTTGGTGATATGGCCACAATTTTAAAAAACTTATGAACTCAAAATACCAAGCAATGTGCCAAACTAAGGAACCCAGCCATAGCGACATGAGCAAACACAAATATAATTGTCATCAACATTTTTGCACAAACTTAACATAACATAACTTGCCCTGGATATTAAATTGCATGTTGACGCTTGCAATAAATATAAGCTCCAATCACAATTTACACAAACAAACATGCACTGCAGAAACCTGCAATCTTTAATTTAGTGGCATCACATTGAATCAGATTCCATTGTTTTTCATGGATTGTGACGAGATAAATAAAGCCAGCCACAACAGCACAGACAAGCATGCGCATAATTTACCATCAGACCAAAACTATACCATGAAAACCTAAAAGGCCTGTCCTGCACAAATTTTGCCCTAACAAAACCCGCACTGCTTATCCAACTTCACCCTAAAATATGAGAAATCAAAGCTCTGAAAAAATTGAACTCAAGAAGGGTTTCAATAAGAGTAAGAATCAGTATTTTACCTGTTGCCAATCTGTGAGACTAAAGCCTATAAAACAAAAAACTTGCGCAAACATACCGTTAGCAAAACCCTAACCCTACCCTGGACATTCAATTTCGCACTAAAACATGCAACTATTCCAAGCTTCGAGTTGCATCATCGCACTCTATACAAACAAATATGCATTGCGGAATCATAAAATATTTAATTTGGTGCCATCCCAGTAAACGGCTCCCATTGTCGCAGTTTTCGAGAAACTTAGGATTCCAAGCATTGTCCCGAACTAAAAATCCTTACTACGGCAGTACGGCCAAATATCAACATAGTAATAATTAATCCAGATAAAAAAAACTAAAAAAGAGTTTACCATAGAAATCTCTAATATTTAATCCATATAATTGTCCAGACCAAATCACGTAATAAATAACTATAACAACAATTTTGTGCGATCTTATCCTAACAAATCGGCTCCCTATGTTAAATTTCGCAGTGAATCAAAGTGCCCGACAAGGTACGGGGGTTTCAATGAGTGGGATATTCAATTTTGCCCTAACACATGCAGTAAATCAAAAAGCTCCGGGACCAGAATGCACAGGGGGTTTCATTAAGTATTGAAAAACATAAATTTGTGTCTGCTAATATCCGTGACCGGCGAGATTCGAAGATGCGAACTATGAAAAGATCTTTAACGGTCACAAATAGCTGAAGATCCAGACTATGCCACGGGAAAAATAAATAAAAAATAACCTCCGAGCCAACACAAAAGGAATAATAATAGTTACAAACAGAATTTTAAAACTTGAAAATAATCTTACGTCTCTGTAAATTTGGCCTTAAAAATAAAGAAGAAAATATGTGAGGGTTAAATCAAACGTGTAAAGCTTGAGAAGGTAGCAAGATCGAATCCCTGGACAATCAAGGGTAACAACAATTGTAACATCTAATCTATAATGATATTAAATTCTTAATCAATAAGATGAATTATAACAGTATTCTGTTCAGATATTTTTGCACTGATTATAGATAATAATTATTAATATTATAGTTATCCTTGGGACTAATAATACTATATACTAATTATATCATAATACATTATATTTATAATTAATAAGTACGTAAAATACATGTATATTTTTAACTTATTTCATGATGATAGTATATTGATTTATTTATAATAAGATTTGTAATGTAACAGATATTTGATTAGGGAAGGAGAACATGTTTACAGAAATAAAAAAAGCATTTAGTGATTTAAGATTATAATATAATAAGTGTAGGTACTTTATTTACTTAGCTGTTTTTCTGTCCCTTTTAATTATTATTTTCTTGCTCCACTTTGATTTATTTATTTTTATTATATTATTTATATATATTAATATTTTATATTTATTATATTATGTAGACTTACTTTTTATAATATTTTATTTATGTTGAAAATAATTAAAAGAAAATGTCGACCATTTTTCTTTTCTACATTTTATAATAATAATAATAATAATAATAATAATAATAATAATAATAATAATAATAATAATAATAATAATAATAATAATAATAATAATAATAATAATTATTTATAATTTTTTTTAATATTTAAATTGAAATAAAACTTGTTCTAATACATTTAAGTATATATATCTAGACAAAAATATATTTTATTTCAATTTTGAAATTTAAAAAAATATATATTCGAAGTTGAAAAATTAAATATAAAAAATATATGAATTTATATCCAAAAAAATTAAATATTATTTTATTATTAAAAATATTGAAAAAAATATTTTATAATTTAAAAAAAAAAATCTTAAACTACTTTTAATATAATTTAAACATAATCCACATGTATAAATCTGAAAAAAAAAATCCCAATCTAAATATTAAAAAAAATATATAAATTAATTATTTATATCATAAATATCATATATATTTATAAAAAATATATAAATTTATATATAATAAAAAAATAAAATAAAATGTCATCCTATTACCTTATTAAATAAACAATCTTTTAATTTACAAAAATTAAAATTAAATCTGATTATAGAATAAACATCTATAAGAAAAATCCCTTAGACATATGTATCTATAAGAAAAATCCCTAGACATATGGCTCTCTATTTATTGATGGCATGAGTACTCTTATTACTCTTATTTTTATTATTTTAATTTTTAGTCAATTAAAAATATATATTAAAGATTTGAGGAAATGTAAAAGTTTATTATTTTCAATATTATAAATCTTTAATTCATCGTTACAAAATTTTTATATTATATATGAATTTTGATGGTCTTAATTTATCGTATTAATAATCAAATTTTAATATTTTATTTTATATATAATACAAATAGTTTACATTTAATACTTAAATTAAATATAATTAATTAATTTTATTTAATAATAATAATAATAATAATAATAATAATAATAATAATAATAATAATAATAATAATAATACCAAAATCATCATATCGGACTTCATTTTTTTTCATATATCAAATTTTATTAACGTAAAAATTGATTTTTTGGTGTATTCTTTATGAATCATATAACTTCACCAATTAAACCAACATTAATTAAAATTTTTATTAATTTATGAAAATCAAAATTAAATTTAATAATAAGATAAATACTTATAAAAAATATCTCAAAGCACGTGACAATTTTATTTAATGATTATATGAATACTCTCATTACTAAAAATTTAATTTTCATTTTTTATCTAATTGAAAAATATATATTAAAGATTTAAAAAAACATGCAAATTTATTATTCTCAACATCATAATATTATATATGAAATTCAATGGTTTTAATCCATCTCAGTTATAGTTTAAAGTTTTATCTTAGATTTTTTTTTAATATAGATTTTCACAATAAATATTAAATTAAATACAATCAATTAAATTAAACTTTAAATGTCAATTATGTTATTATATTTTTTAAAATTTAATTTTATCTTTATATATAATAGGGAATAATAGTTTTAACATAACAATTATATTTAGACATATCATCAATTATTTTATTAATTAAATAATTTATTAATTTATGAAAATCAAAATTAAATTTGATTGTAAGATAAAGATTTATAAGAAATATTTCAAGTCACCTAGCATTACAATTTTCATTTCATTATTTAAATTTTTATCCAATTAAAAAACATATATTAAAGATTTAAATTTTTTAAAAAAAAAATGTTATATTGAATTTAAGTGGAACTTAAATAACTAAATCATTTAACCAATTCACCTACATCTCATTGATTACTTTTACTTTTAAATTAATATATATATATATATATATATATATATATATATATATATATATATATATATATATATATATATAAAATTTTAATTTTTTAAATATATAATAACAAATAATGAATTTAACATAAGAAATTTTATTAAAAATATCATCAATTATTTTATTAATTAAATAATTTTTTAATTTATTAAAATTATAATTAAATTTGATTGAACAACAAATATTTATAGAAAAAATCCCAAAGCATATGATATTTTATTTAACAATGGCATAGGTGTTCCCATAATATTTTTATCTCATTTAATTAATAAATATATATATTAAATTTTTGAAAAAGTAATTTATTATTCTCAATGTTATGAATCTCCCTTAATTTATTAAAAAAAAATTAATATTATATACAAAATTTGATAATTTTAAGTTATTTTATTAATTATTTAACTTTAAATTTTTCTTTAAGTACAATTTTTAACTAAAAATATTTCATAATAAATACTAAAATTATATATGATTAATTAATTTTAAATGTATGTAATTTTTACATAAAAATTATTTTAAAAAAAGTAAAAAATATTAAATATTAAATATATAATTATAACTCCAATTTTTATGTAATAATTATTATATAATAAAATTTTAATTAATTTATTTTAATTTTAATTTTGATATTGATAAAAATTAAAACATAAAGATAAGTTAGTGATGTCCTTTTTTATTAATATATTTTTAAAAAGATACATTGTATTCACTAATAGTATAAATGTTTTAGTTATTTCAATTTCTATCTAAGATTGTAAATGAAATGTTTTTATATAAATAATTTAAAATATAATTTTTAAAATTAAATATTAATAAAGAAATTGATAATTAAAAATAATATTTTTTAAATATTAAAATATTATTAAAAATTTAATTATATATATATATTTAATTTTAAAAAAATAAAATATATACAAATAATTAATATGTTATATTAATAATTATTTAATATCAATAAATTATATTATTTATTAACTTTTTCATTGAAGTTTTTTTTGAAGTTATATTTTGGATTATTTCTTTAACAAAAATATCATTTATAATATTATTATTAGAATTATGGTATAAAAAAATTGAATTTATAAATTAGTTAAATTTTTCTAAATTTATAAACATTGTGTTATGTGAGTCCAATCAATATAATTTTTAAATTTCAAATTTCAAATATATAAAAATTAAAGTTAAAATAAAAATTTGAATAAGTTTTTTTAGAAAAAATACAAATATTTTATAAAATTGAGATTTATAAAAATTATTAAAATTTCTAAAAATCTTTCTTTTTAACATGGATTTGAAGTATTTAAAAATTTAAATTATTAAAATATTTTTTTTCTTTAAATTTTATGATATTGTTATTTAATTAGGAAAAGGAATATAATTAAAATTAAAGAAAATAAAGGAGGTTTTTAAAGGTTAGAATTAATGAGAGAAATTTCTAATTATATTTTTATTATTTCTAATCACATATGTTTATCTATATGAAATTTTAAAATTTAAAAAAAAAAAAAAAAAAAAAATTATTTCTTTTCTCTATTTTTATATATAAAATTAATTGAATTTAATTATTAATTAAAAATAATATATAACAATTTAATCAAAATTTATTTATTCATATTAAAAAATAAAATTAAAAGAAATATATAAAATATATTACAAATAAAAAAGAACATAAATTTAAATGTAGTTCATATTACATAAATGTTACTGTGAAAACCTACTTTTAAAATGAATATTGAAATTAATAAGCATTATTTTTGTATAGAAATGTTTGAATTCATCTTTTTATATTAACTTTTTATAAAAATATAAGGGAACTCAACAAGCATTTAAAATAATAATGGTAATAGTAAAAATTAATTCATTTTTAATTATAGAGGAATTTGGCCAAATTTTCATAGGAGGTTAAAATTGAGAATATAATAATTTATTTTTTATTTTTAATTTAATTAAATTATAATTTTTAATATAGTTAATTATAAATTTGTTATATTAGTTTATTTAATTTTAATATTTATTTTTTAAATTGAAATGAATTAATTAAATTCAAAATTAATTAATTAATTATATTTAAAATTATTTAATTAAATTAAAATTAATTGATTTTTCATAACATTATAATATAAAATATTACATATGAATTATTAATAAAATAAATTATAAATCTATATTAATATAATCAAATCTTCATTTTAATAATGGATTGGTGAATGTGATTATATGTATGTGTGTGTTTTAAAATTTATTTAATGTTAATAAATGATTATTTGTAAATTTATTTATATATAAATGATTTAGTCTAAATTATAAATTATTTAATTATTTTATCAAATTTTGTTTTAAAACCTTTTTTCTTGATTTCTATGATATCATTCATGAACTATATTTTATTTTCCATGTTTCATGTTAAGATTTTGCATATAGCTCCAACATTGTGCATATGGCCTAACACTCGTTATAACTATTTATATAGCTTTAAAAGTTGACATGCATATTAATTTAATTGAAGTTTTAATTAAAATTAATTATAAATAGAAAATTAATTAGTTTATGATATAGTTTTAGTTAGGAATTTCAATTAAGAGATTTCTTAAACCATGTAGTTGTCAAAGTCACATGGTAATATATGTAAATAAATACACCAAAATAATTCACATCTTTATTTGATTTCAATAACAAGAAAATACAAGATACTTCAATGACAACAACATATGAATTCAAATGAGATGTATTATAATATCAAATCTTTAAACTTTGGCTTCCTAACTTACAATATTTATAAATTTAACTATATCTCAAAATAAAAATTATGATCTATCCTTTGCTCCAACATTGTGCATATTTAACATTTTGCATATGGCTCCAACATTGTGCTATGGCCCAACACTCATTATAACTATTTATATAGCTTTGAAAATTTATTTTTTCTCCTCCTTGTGTATAGGGAGGTCTATTTGTCTATTATTCCATTCTTATTTTTAGCCATTAGAAATTGGCATGCATATTAATTTAATTGAATTTTTAATTAAAATTAATTATAAATAGAAAATTAATTAGTTTATGATCTAGTTTTAGTTAGCAATTTCAATTAAGAGATTCCTTAAACCATGTAGTTGTCAAAGTCACATGGTAGTATATCTAAATAAATACAATAAAATAATTCACATGTTTATTTGATTTCAATAACAAGAAAACACAAAGTACCTCAATGACAATAACACATGAACTCAAATGAGATGCATTACAATATCAAATCCTTAGATTTTGGCTTCGTAACTTACAATATTTATAAGTTTAACTTATATCTCAAAATAAAAATTATGATTTATCTTTTTGCTCCCGACCAAAAGTCTCAAAAAATGATAGTCCCTTTACACAAATATAAGAGTATGCTTATAAAGGTGTAAGACCCACCTATTTGCATTAACTTATTATTAACAACCTATTAATAAACATTAAATAATCAACAAATTGAAAAATACATATATCAATTTTGTATCTCACCTCAAAATATATAACTTATATTTGTAAATTTTAGATACATTCAACCATCTAAATACCTTACAACTATGAAATGTATTTTCTATTACAAAATAATATTATCTATAATAAACAAAAGAATATCAATCTATATTAATACTCAACAAAAATAAATAAAATAAAATAAATTAAAAATGAAAAATTATTATTTAAAAAATATATGAAAAAAATATTTAACATTTAAATAAATTTAAATAAAAAATAATTATCTATTTTATATATAATTATAAAATTTATATTTAATAATAATATATACTAACTAATTACATCAAATATGATATTTATATATAAACCCAACCGATATGTATATCACTAACCTATTTTGTAACATACTTCCAGGAAAATAAAAAACAACTAAATTTTGTCTTATTGACTCACAAATAATAAAATTAAAACTAACTAAAATTTTGTTTTAGTAAATCGGAAACAATAAAATTAATTTTTTTTTTTTTTTTTTAATATATATATTTTTTAATAAAAAAAATTAAAACTTAATGAAGAAATAACAATCTGGATTACCATCCAGACACAGATTTCACACTTGAAATCCCAGCAATGGCTTTAAATTTGTCTCATTACAGACATGACAAACAATAAACCTTGAAAAAGGAACAAAGACTGAATTTGTCAGATTTGACTCATCACTACCAAGTTCTTGATACAAGAGGGGATAATGTTACAAATTCTTGAAGCACTCCTCCTTCAAACTCTGTGTAAATTGCAAAATACTCTTTGTATTTTCTAAGAAAGGATACAAGCCCAATCCATGGTCTCTCCTTACTTTCAGAATCACCCTGGTTCTCTGCTGATAAAAACTTCCGTATTCTACTCTGAGGCCAAACTCCACTGTACTGTTTCAGAAGCTCTGAATGAAGATTTGCCATTGTCATCCAAACTTCCCGACTACCATACTCTGGAAGTACAGTTGTAATTGCTGAAAACACTTCTCTTTCTTCTGCTTGCGTCTGCTGAAACATATCTGCAACAAGCTCAACCCTCCTCCTTGCTTCATCTTTTTGAACTGAGCCCTTCTTGGGGACTATCAAATTAGGTCTCTGCATTGAGGGTGCTGGATATTGCCCACTATACTGCATAGGATTCTGATTGGCAGGAAGGTTCACTTTTTTTTTGGGTGGCTGCTGATCCGCCGCTCTGCCTTGGGTATCAAGAATGTTGTCCTGCTGTAGTAAGGCAACTATATTGACATTGTCAACAACTAGGTCATCCTTTTTCTTCCTAGCCCTCTTTTTTGAGGGTCCTGGTAATCCTCTTTCACATGCTATACTGTCTTTCACATGCTGGTCCACCAACTGATCATCCTTTCTTGGTCTACCTCTCTTCTTTGTGGGTTTGGATAGTCCACCTTCTAATGCTGACATGGGACCTGCACTGAGGAGAGAGGCACCCTTAAAGCTTACATGTTGATCCACCCAACCTCCCTGGGTATCAACAATGTGGTGCTGCTCATAGAGGTATTCCTCTTTTCCCCTGTTCCTCTTGTTTGATGGTCCTGGTAGACGACCCGACATTGTTGGTGGGTGGAGGAGGAGAGGGCTACTCAGATTGGCATTCACCTGTTGCTGGCCTGGGTAATTAACAACGATGTGCTGCTCATTGGCCGGCTCATCCTGTTTCGTGGACTCGAACTCAATCATAGGGAAATTACTCGAAAAAAAAGTTTCACTGTCGTTCACCGGTAGGAGGAAATAGAACTTAACCACCCCAATCTGGATCAAATACATGGAGGCCAATTTGACAGGAGCATCTGTTTTAAAGTACTGAATGCCCTCTACATAGCACCCACCATTGCCCAGCACCTTTAAGGCAAAATATTTGTTTTTAACGTTGTAAAAAATCTCGGCGTGCCTTGGGGAAATGTTCTTGTAGCCTCCCATTTCAGCAAAATTCAACCCCACCTGGGTTAAATCTAGGGCAACCTTGGAGCTTTCAGTATTCCTGCCAAGGATAATGGAGTGACTCTGAATGTAGTATTCAAAGTTCTCTCCTACTAGCTTGGCAAAAGCGCACGTGGGTTCTTCCATTCTTATATTTGGAACTACTGGAATTGTGAATCAAAATTGCTGCTGCTGCTTAGGTTCCTGCAAGTACTGTTTTACCAGTGTTAATTGCCATGAATCATTACAACATGATAAGAGATTCTTAATTGAATAATGGTGGTTTGTATGATAAAATCAGTTTCAAAAACTTTATACAACAAAAATAAAGTCTAAATTTGATGACCGTATATTTCTTTTGCATTTTTTAATAGAATATAATTAAATAAATAATTATTGAAAAAAATTGTGACGACACATCATCAAATCTAATCCTTAAATTAAATGGACTTTCGAAATACTTAAGTGACACATTTCTCAAATTTTATTTATTATATAATTACTTGTGTAAAATTGAAGCACATATAAATTTGAACTTAAATATTTTAAAATTATAAAATATTTTAACAAAATAAAAAATAAAAATAAATTTAATATATATATGGATGACTTGATACACGATTTTATTAAAATAAATTTAAGAAATGTTAAAAATATCTTATCATATAAGGCTAAAGTAATGATTATTCAAAAATTAGAAGATAAAAAGATTATGGTGAAAAGTTGATACAAATTTTATTATATTTAGTTTGAACAATATTATTTCGATAAGAAAAATTCATAAACATATTAATCAATTTTGATTATTCATAACTTAACAACAATTTTTTTTGGAGATACTGTGTCAAAGATCATCATAAAAATTGTTATTATTAAAAAATATTGAAAAAGAAGATCCTACTTACTTCTGATAATAGTTTCTAAAGCGAAATACATTTGAAAAATACTTTTAACATGACTTAGATACAATCCACATTAACAATTCCATAAAAATATATCTCAACTTAAATATAAAAAGAATCACATAAATTGACTACCTATATAATAGATATCACATATATTTATTAAAAAAATGTAAACTTATACTAAAAAAGTATTAAATTTGTTGTATTACAAAAAAATATTGAAACAAAGATTCTACTTACTTGTGATAGTTTCTGAAGTAAAATACATCTGAAAAGTACTTTTAACATTATTTAAATGCAATTCACATATACAAATTTGTATACATCCCAAATCAAATATAAAAATAATCATAAATTGACTCCCTATCAAATATATTCATTAAAAAATATGTGAACTTATATCCAAAAAGTATTAAATATCTTTGTATTCTT
>JARHVA010001744.1:1135000-1155000 GCA_037957365.1 Torreya grandis | reverse complement strand
CTAGGTCCAGCCTTAACATGCTATAAAAATTAGAACAATGATTACTTCAATATAAAACATCAACCCCCATGTTTGTTATAACACTAGGTATGAGAAACATATCAAGAGGGTCATCATTATCATCGAGGTAAATCTTTAAACATGAGGGTGTTACCCAATACAACAAGGTGCCATACAATTTCCATGAAATATTAAGACAATGTATCACGTAACTAGATGATCTAATCCCAAATAGTTTATATAGCATGATAACATTAACCATCTTATCTAATATAATACAAGAAGGAGAACCTCAAGGTGGGATCATCATGATTATCAAAGGTCAAGGTAAGAGAACCTTTCATAGAACGAATATCGATAGTTATGGTTAATAAAGAATGGGGTAAGGAAGCAACATAAGGATCTAAATTACAACCATAATTATCGTAGTGGTTTATTTTTTAAAATCATGTAATCATTTGTATCAAGAGTTAACATTAAGATTTTTGTAGATAATTAAGGTGATGCTTCGTGTCGATATTTCATAAGTAAATCTCTAACTTGAGGTCCTTGCATCACATTGTCCTTTATATAATCAACTTAATGATTATAAATTGAGCTCAATACAATATGTATAAAATAATAACCATAACATTAAATCCTTTGATTCCAAACAAATCAACTAATTTTCAAAACATGGATAGTTATGGGCTTGTTCTGATTTATTTAGCTAATTATCATGTTAAGAGTTGATTGTGCAATGTCTTATATTTGCCAGCCTATTTATAATTTCATTCATTGATCGGAAAGAGCTAAAACACACAAATTATTCATTTCCAATAAGAAATAACCCATAGTATTTCGAAAGGCAAGACTCATCATGATGTTAATATCTAGTTTCTTAAGTCACAAAATGAACCAAAAGAAGACTATAAGAAACCAGTACAAGGTCAAGGAATATCACATCATGAAATAAAAGAGTCCACAATGATAATAACACCTAAATGGCCCATGTTAATCAATTGTCTTGAGCATGTACAAATTATTCCTTCGCCAAACAAGAATACTCACATACACGATAATCAAAGAAATTCCATAACTAGGAGAGATAACAATAACAAAATAATTTCTTCCTAACTCTTAACAAGTCATCTCCTTTAAAACATGCACCAAGTGCCCAAATAATTCACCCACATTATACATATTCATAATAATGTTATGTAGATCTAACATTTTAAAACTCCCAATAAATCAATTAGATAAATAACACCATATGCAAATCAACCATTATCATTTCATTGCTTTACGTAATATAAATGCACATAAGATTGAAATCATAATCATCAAAATAGCCACCAAATAGTATTGATAAATTCTAATATTTAACGTGGTGAAATACATCCTTTGTAGCATTCCGAAGTTACTATAATAATAGGAAACAAATATATTAATAGCTTATAAAATAAGAACCGTGTATTTGTTGATCAACAATCAAGGAACCAAAGGAACATAACTAATAACATGTGATAAGAAGAAAATAAAGCATAGGAATGGTTATGAACAATGAACTATTTATTTATGCATATTACACCTTTTCTTACTTACATCAAGTCACATAACTTAATTATCATTCTACAATATCTCATAATATTTCCATAGTGATAAATAATGTACCCTCAACATTGTTAACCCAAAAAGGAGCTTGGCATTAACTCCTACATGTTCCATATGAAAGATACAAGATTCAAACTCATAAAACACTATGATTTAAACAATAAATAAAATTATAGTAATTCCAACTCCAAATAATCATCCAACAAATGTTGGACATCAACAGGCCACTACTTCAACCGTGCCACCAACACAAAGGTTCAAAAGAAAAATTATAACTCACATAACAAATGCAACAAGAGCCAACCACATATCTACAACCTAATGAACCCATCCATATGGTGGCCCTAACCACCCCATCCATCAAATGGATGGTGGAATTTGACAACCAAATAGTAGAGGGGCTAAGAGCAAGCCGCATATATTTAAAGTCAACAAAATAACTCATGACAATAGTCAACCCAAAACACCAATGGCATTTGACAACAAGGAATAAAACATAAAAAATTCCAACCAATCATCAAAAGGAGACAACTGCCTATAACTCCATAATCTCAATAATATGGTCTTTATTCATAATCCACCTCTCTCTAAACCTAGGCAACACTTACATAAGATCACATAAGCTTAATCCAACCATCAAGACAAATAAATGATAGTCTTCACTATAATTTCTAGCATACATCCATAATATTGATGAACAAAGAAGTCAACAAAAGTTATGATCGATTAAAGGAAAGGACAGCCAATCAGGAACATTCAAATAAGAACAACACAACCAACACATCCATACTAGCTAAAAATAAAGGAGTAGCTCACCATTATTTGATGGTCACCCTTCAAATCAACATAGTTCCTAGAGATGCATGAATATAATCATCAATTCATTCTCCCCATGACATCCACATTGACCTATGGCCAAATAGAGCCAATATGAAAGGTCACAATAGGAGATCAAATATAATCACAATATATTACCAACTGTCCCACTAAATTTTCCCTAATTGAGGGTAAGAGGAAACATGAAGGAATCCAATGGTAGACATAACCAAAGGAGCAATTTCAATTATTGGTATTGCAGATCTATCATGAAGTCCCATGACTTCATAATGGATTTAAAATCTCATTTTTAAATATCCATTTAATTTATACCATATCCAATAGAGTTGAAAAATTAAATAGGGATATATAGCCATTAGATCAAGCCACCAAGCCATTAAACTAAGCTAAGAAAGAAGATTCAAATCATTAATTTATAGGTCATAATCCAAATCAAATATGCACAAAGAGGTTGATAATATTCAAACATAGTGTTCAGCAAGATTTTGGGTGAAGGTTAATTGAAGTAACCACATTAACATGCCATTTCTAAACAAGGTAACAAAAGAGCAACAAACACTTAAACCCAACAATATCATGAAAATGCCATGGATGGAGCCATATGGCCAAGGTAATAACTTTCAAACCAATAATTAAATTAACACCACTAAATAACTTACATTGCCCTTGTTACGGTTATAGAATAAAGGCAAAGGAACATAACCCCAAATTGCATCAAAATAACCAATATAGGTAAATGCTAATGCAGTTGGAATAATAAAATGTAAGATGGAATTAATTCAAATGGTTAAAATAATTCAAATGGTTATAATACTTTGGATTTTCCCTAGTGAGGGTAAACATAGGGAATTTCAAATTTCCCACATAGCTGAGTTATCAACATTTCATATTATAATACTCTGTTCCATTTTTAATGAAAACCCACATTCTCTTTATCGATTTATTTTTTAAGCAATTTCACAATAGCCAAATAAAATTCAAGAATATATTAAAATAAAACAAAACCTTCAAGAATCAAATGGAACACAATCCATTAAGTGGAATTATAGGTGCATCATGAGTCTCATGACTTCATGATAAACCTTTAATTCCATTATGAAAAACCAAAATCTCATTCAACAATAGAACCCAAATATGCTTTGCCAAAACACAAAGGTGGCCCACTTACTTACAAAATGTAGGCCGCCATAAAGAGAAGATCCCTGGTTCTTAATTGATTCTTTCTTCCTCAATACCTTCTATAGGAAATAGGAATGAGCCCAAAATCCCCCATCTTCCTCTTCAATGTAGTCTAAATTCTCCCCCTTTTTCATACCTCTTCATGCAATCCAAATACAAGATGAGCCCCCCTAAATTTTTTCCACAATGTGTAGCCAAGTGCCTTTTTAGATCTCATGAGCTACCTCTTTTTACCTCCCTCAATTTTTTGCTATACAACCCTCATAAAAAAATGTGTACTAGGTTCCCAAGAACCATCTCAACATGGATAAGCCTTCAAAATTACACTGTCATGGCCAAATACATAAACTAAGGTCAATGCTCCAAGAGAGCACTCGATGGGAACACAAAAATCCATGACATCAAGGAAAAATATTTTTAATAATGACAAACCCCCCTACATTCTAAAAACACATTAACATGTGTGGGATATCAAAAAAGCCCATATAGTAGTTCAAAACAAAAATAACACTACCAACATCTACATCGGTAGGGTCACCCAATATCTTAGTCATAACCAACTCAAGAATGAACAATAATGAAGTCAAACCATAATTATAGAAAAAGACTCAAAAACTAATCTAGTGGCTTTAGATCTCTGTCATGACTAATTTTACCTATTGATATCACATCTAATTGCTCATTAGTTCTCTCACCTTCTCTTCTATTTTCCCTAGCTATCAGATCCTGCCACCAAGCCTAGCTTATCATCTAGGTTCCTACATTCACCAAACCAAGGCATCAACAGTATTTGCTTAAAGAATAAATATCAAATAATAATAAAATATGATATAAATAGAATATGAAATATGTCATCAACAAATTAATGACAAGGTTCTACTATAAAATTAACTAGTCATAACCAATCAACTATAATATTCAGATCATAACATCTAAATCAAAATACTCAGCTATAATAATAGTCATAATGTCAATCATAGCCAAGCTAAACCTATTGAACCAATGTATCAACAAAAACTACAATGCATCACATGGTGGGGTTATGACATCCTCCCCCTATTAGAGAGGATCCATATTGGTGGCTGATTTAAATAACCAAGGATCATGCTTTCAAAATAGATTCTATCACACATTTACAAACGTCTCATAACATAGAACACCAATAGCTATGTTTCAATAGCGAAATAACCACTTGGTAAATATTTTATCCATATAATTTATCATAATAGTGTCATATCTATTGTGTAATCATGCATCCAAACAATAATTAGTTAAATTTACTACCTACAAACCTCTTAGCACAACAGGAAAATATAACAAACATCCACTGTGGAAAAATTTAGCCTTACCTTATTGATATTCTAAGTACCTTACCATAAAATTAGTAGTGTTAAGTTTCATACTAAGCCAAAAATAATGTCCTTTCAGGTCAGGTGTCCCTTTATAACCTAAAAATAATAATATGGTGTGTTGTACGTACCCTTTCTAGCCCCAAATTTAGTAACTATTTGGACTTGGTTGCAATTTTTTTTATGTTTATGACTCACAAGGCCATTTCTCTTAGTCAAAAGTCATTATCTACCCTTATCTTCGCAGAATTCATTAGTAACCTATTGTTTTTAACATAACCCTTCTAAATTTACCACTTTCTAGCCACCCATGTAGGTGTGCATTCCAATCATTCAAGCCAAACTCAAGTGTTTCAGGTTATGGTGATCAAATTCACCTTAAATGCTCATTCATCATGAGATTTTCAACATTTCCAAAATAGAAATTACAACTAATATCTCATAAAAAGATAGAGACATTAATAAATTTTTTAGCTTCGATATTTAAATTCAGGTCAATAACTAGATAATAACAACTTTTGGGTTACCCATTTATTTATTGTGGTAATAGGTCACCACATAAATCTACCCTTTTTTTGACAATAGAGTCACTAATTCAATCCAACTAGATTCCAACACAATCCTAGAATCCAAAAATAGTGTTTCCCAACACACACAAGTAATGTTTGCACATAACCTCATAGAATTCATCATAGAATGGCATCACAAGATAGTAACCCATATTTCTTTTTTAATTTAATCTAATATCTACCATTCATGGGTTAGTGCATCATCCTGCACCAACCGCACTAAACATCAGAGAAGCCATTCCACGAATTTACATGCAACAACCAAGATTTACATCATGCTCTCCACAAACTTTGTGAGCTCACATGATGGTTACAGGGATTACAATCCCACCATCTTACTACACTTACTTCTTAGAAGTATTAGTAAGTACATAAAATTCAAAAATCTACCTGATTAGGACTTAACATTACTCCTCCCGAGTATAAAATTAGCATACATACTAGTCATGCTTTAAAACAAATCATCAATATTCATCCTAGAATATATCTATCATCTATAAACAAAAGTAATACCTCATCCATAGAATATTTTCACTTATAGGCTAATAAATGCATGCATTTTAACAAGTACCACCTTGTTAATTCTGCATAAACATCCAAATTACAGGACTAATTGGTGCTTCAGAGGGCTATACAATAAAATTTCACATGGTTTATTTTTACAACCACCTCCAAGAGGTAGTTAAAGTAACATTAAATCCATAAAGGGACCATTATGCACAATATCCCATGGCCAACTTATGGCACTCATGGTGCATGCCTTGAATAAATCAAGTGGCTACTTGTGCAAAAGGGAAAAGTGGATTTTCAGCCTACAAGAGGCTCCACTTCCTATCCCGTACCCGATCTAAATCATTATGGATATAGTGTTTATCTAACCTTAACCTCATACTTGCACCCATACTCAATACTAGAGTAATGATTTAGGATTACACCACACAATATAACACTGTACCTTGGAAGGTTTCAAATAATATAGGTTGGTTACAAGAGGAAAAGTTACATCTTATAAGTATTTTATGATCATGTTACCACACTAACATGTTAACAACACCAAGTCACTCTTATTCTATAACATGCATATAAAATATTCATACAATAATTTCAAAACATGGATGAAATAGGGTCCACTTGGTTGATTTCAGAAGTGGGATATTCCTTACAGAAGTTTTTTTTATCATCATTCACATGTCCCATGGTTAACAACATACAATCATGCATATAAAGTGCTCATACAATAATGTTGAAATGTGGAACAAATATGGAATTTCACATAGTTGACTGTATTGTATTATGGTACAGAGAGTTATAAGCTTACATGATTTAATATAATTAACAAAAACATAAGGAATTTACATAATATTCAACAACTCTATAAGCAAAGAAGGAACCGCATGAATTAGGACATGCATACGTGACTCAGGTATTTAATAATTTATGGCAAGGTATTTTCACATTACTACAATTAATCACACATGATGGTGAAGCACAAGGGTCCATAAATTCCATAAGTCCACCCAATGTTAAGATGACATCCCATTGACATCAAATATCCATCATATAGTACAACATGCTCAATCCCAGAGATCTCAGTTTACAATCACCGTTTCTTAAAAAGGCTTATGTTCCAACAAAGACCATAAATCTAATACCATGAGTCTCAAAAAATTACCAAAAATGTTTGTGCATCATGGAGTAGATGGCTTACAATACCTAATAACAATAAGAGATCCCCAAAAACTTCTAACTTACCCAATAAAGTCAATCACATTCACCACACTCGACCCTCTAGTCTTGAGTTACACCCTTGAATCTCCCAAGATATTATACCTCAACATCATCATATGGCTTGCCCATGCAAGCTCTAATGCATTATTTTATTGATTTCAAAAATAAGATTATATCACCATTCTCCCAATTTACTTACCCATACAAGTCAAAGTTTGAATAGTGATTCTTGCTTCAATGCAACATTACTTTGTGAAAGGGTAAACTTAACCAAGGCTCAAGTTGAGTGTCATATCATCACTGCAGAAATTATAATTTCCATGGTCATTAATTTCAATTGAAATTCTCAATAAACATCCTCATGGATGTAAAATATATCCATAATCATAATGGACATCCTCATGGATGCCAAAACTCATCCCAAGATAAATTAAGCATCCTTATGGACTTAAAACATATCCATGAACATCATAAGCAACATCATGGAATCAAAACATATCCATACACATAATGGATTCTAGCCTTTAGAGTTTTGAGACCACATGATTCTTTGCTTAGCTCAAAAGAGGCCAACACTAATAACAAGATCAAGCTTTGAATTCAGCTCAAGATGCTCCTTCACAAGTGGAGATCCCAAGCCTTACTAATTTTACCCAAGTAAATCAGACACTCTCACCCCATTTAGCCATCTAGCTTTAAGCCTAACCCTCAGTCTTCTCAAGGTCATAATGTTCTAACCATCTACTAATGACTCACCCATACAAGTTAACAATAGATGTTGAACACCATTTCCTAAATTCCAAGGGCAAAGCGGTTATCACTAGTTTCCCATTGACTTTCCCATATAAGTTGATAGTCAACAAGTGACATTTTCCCTAACATAACTTGATTTTGGGAAGGGTTGACCCAACCAAGGCTATGGGTAAGTATCAAAGAATTTTTGTAGAATATTACTTATTTCCACACATAACTTTATATTCAAGAATGCAAAAATTTCTATCACCTTAGCATTATAGAATAAGGCATTATCTTAACCAATTCAAGAGACCAAGTGCCCTTTTAAGAATACCACGTAGTTAAACTCAATGTAATAGTTATTAGTTCATGATAATGCTATCAAGTTTCAACTATGTAATTTTTGAGTCAAACTCATTGACCCATGTTTCATGAGTAGTGGATCACATGAACCCATCTCTCATGAGAATGAATGGTCCACTTAACACTCATTGCATTTAGGTGATGCTCATAGGGTTGAAGCATTGGGCCTTCTTAGGAGGTCACCCATCCCAGTACTACTCTAACTCAACCACACTTAACCATGGGTGACCATGCGCTTGAGTTGGAGTAGCACTAGGATAGGTGACCTCTTAAGAAGGCCTAATGCTTCACCCCTGTGAGCATCACCTAAATGCAATGAGTGATAAGTGGACCATTCATTCTCATGAGAGATGGGTTAGTGTGAACCACTACTCATGAAACATGGGTCAATGAATTTGAATTGAAAACTACATAGTTAAAACCTGATAGAAATATTATAATTTGACTTGCTATGGAAAACACCTCCTACTTATCAGTTATTTGTTCTTTGACAATAAAATTTTCATGTCCCAAAGTTACCTAGAGTAGTAACACTGCTTCGATACCAGATGAAACAATCCCTCAAAACAAATTTGGAATTACTTTATTAGAGTGTAACAAGCTCCATGTGTAGGGCCCTCTACATAATGGAGTGATGTAACATTACATAAATTTCATCACACACAAGCCTAATCAGATTCTAATAATGAATTAGTCGGGTGAGGTTACTTATCTAGGTTTAAAACACCCTTAAACGATTCTATAACGGGGTATGTTACCTAACAGTGATATATAATTTAGAGTGTATCAGTGTGCTAATGCACACTAATAAACTTTGCACTTTATACATAGTACTCATTTCCCTTATAAGACCATGTAAAAGTACCTTATCCTTAGTGTTATGGACTCAGATTTTACCCTAGCTGAGTAAGGGATTGTTCAGGTTCTCTTATTCAAACCTGGCCTAACATGGGAATGACCCTAAGTTGTGGGTTACCTAAATTTGGGTAAGACCTCTAGGATTTTTAATGAGGCTATCTCCTCAGATGCATCACTTATCTCATTTACACTAAAACCTATAGATTACTTGGGGTGAAAAGGGAAAAGAGAGAAACTAAAAGGGAAACCTACACTAATGGTGGTGATGCACCTAAAAGATTTTTCATCCACTCGTATTTGAGCTTATAAAACACTAATGAGATAGAAAAAATGATGGGATCTATGACTCCAAATGTTTTTCATGCACCAATATTTCATGCAGAGGTTTGACCAAGTGATCAAAGCTAGAGGGAAATGTTGGAGAGGCTTCATTCAAGCCACCAATCCAGTCAATGTATCTACTATTCTCTTAGTCAAGTGACATTTAAAAACTAAGCATGATCTACATAACTAGAAAATCTACCATCTAGGTGAGACCAAGACTTAAAAAGGGTGAGAGCTCTACCACATATGCAAATCAAACTAGAATTAACACACTAGGTTAATAAAATGAAATCTAAAAACAATCATCTATTAATCTCAAGAGGTTACAAAGCTCAATCTTGGTAGAGTCTAGTCGTGCCTAAGAGAGGGATCAGAGAGATCCTTTTTAGGCTCTAAAGCCTTTATTTATAGTAAAAAGGGAAAAAGAGAGAGATGGAAACCTGCATGGAAGAGTGGATAATGGGTCATAATGACCAATAATTTTTCAACCTCCTCAAGATCTTGATTACAATAATGCCACTAAGACTACAAGGATAAAATATTTATATTTATGAACCTGGTAGAACTGTGATTAAGTTTGATTTGGGAAGTTATTTATTAAGAGTATGGCTTAGGATGCTCCTCCATTAATTGCATGTATCTACCTCTACTTTTAAATATGAACCTAGGCTTACTATAGATTGAAAACCAATTTAAAATATTAGTTTTCCTATAGTTTTTATGTCGATGATGCTCTGCTCGATGTCTAGTCCTATTTTTTCAATAAGCTATTGAATTTTGATCTATAGTAGGTAAAAATACCTATTCTATCCTTACAGAGTCTTAATAGCACCATTCTATCCCAAAATATCTTTTCTTGGTCCAATCTAGATCATGCTTGAGCTTAGTTTCATTCATAATTACTCACCTTGGTAAAACATTATCCCTTCGATTTCCATCAAAAGTATCCTAGGCCTACCCTTCATTAATTGGTTATCAATAACTAACTCAAATCATGAATTTATTGACCAATCTTGCATCATTGATCCTAATTTTCATGATAAAACATAATTCATTTATCTTCTGCCATCTTGAATGTACTCAGGACACTTGTCAACCATGCATCTATTCTTAGGATCAACAGACTCTTTGACTTTCATGCATGTTGTTAGATATGAATCCATTATTGAACATGAGCCTTTGATCTACCTGGGCCCATTAACCTATCTGTCACCACTTGCCATTAGCTCTTCTGTATGATTGAATATCAATTGTTGATCCTAATTTTTGAATCCAAATAACTATTCCATGAGGCTTGAAATTGATGTCTGCATGCTTGTATTTGATGTCTACATGAATGTATTTGACATTCACATGACCATCACTAAGATATTTGAAAAATAATGGTCATTTATTGAGACTTAAATTTGACATCTACACACCCATCATTTGACATCCACATGAACGTCAATGATGTCTACTTGACCATCAATCTTTGGACCCCAATGAATGACTATTGGGCTTGAACTTTGACACTTGCACGAATGTCACTCTACTTCTCATGAATTTTCCCATAACAAAAAATTGTTTCAAACTTTGTGTTTTAGCCTTTTTATTTTTTTAGAACCATCTATGTGGACAAAATGTCCTAAAGAAATATGTCCTCAGGGAAATTATCTCGAATAATTTTCATGAAAGAAATATGTCTTTATCTTCAAGACTTTATCTATGGGATTTTTACATTTAGAACAGTTTTTGTAGATAAAATGTTTGATGCAATGAGCCTTTAAGTTTTTTATTGTAGACAAAATATTTGAGAGCCTTCAGGAACTTTGTCATTGAACCTTTGTTATAGATAATTTATTCAAAAGAAAAGTGTCTTCAAAAAGACTGTTGTAGAACTTTTGTCTAAAAGAGATGAGTCTTCAAAACTTTTGTCTAAAAGAGATGAGTTTTCAAAAATTTTATAATGAATAAAATGTCTAAAATAATTTTCCAATTTTCTTGAAAGAAATTGGGTCTTCAAGATTTTTTTGGATAAAATATCCAAAAAAATTCCCAACACTTAGTCCAAAAACCTTGAAATAATTTTTTCAAATGAAATATTAGCACTTATCCCAAATAAAAAGTATTAAATAATTGATCCTAGTCAATTAAATTCCTAAAACAAAATTTCCAAGTAAGGACTTAGCCAAAATAAAGGTTTAACACTTAAATTTTTGGCCTACAAGCTCTTCCAGACTTGTGCTTGAAACTATTACTTGATCCTGGACTTTCCTCAATCTTTTATACCACAAACTTCTTTAGGCAAAGCTCTATATTTGGGCTAAAATTTTCTAACATTTTTTACAACTTGTAGGGAAGCACGCCTACTATGCTTGAGAACCTAGACCATGTTGCCTTGTATTTTCCATTGGGCATGGAGTCTCCTCTCTGGTCCAACATATTCTCCTAGATCTGGAATTGGCTACCAATCTCGCTCTAACATTTCATGAAATAACACAAGGACCAAAAAAGAAAAAAACAAGATAGAGTGCCCAAGGAACTTATTGAAAGGAAACATAGAACAAGAGGGGAACAAACCTAACAAAGTAAAGATAACAACAAAAATGCCAATACAACACATGGAAGAATTTAACAAAACTATCCTAATATATACAACTTAAATTCATATGTACTTTTCCTTCTGGATCAAAAAGAAAGTTTTACAACCTTATTGCATCATGGGATGGGGAATTGAATGAGGAATGTAACTAATTGGCCCTTAACCTTGATGCCTCCTTTTTCTTTGTTGTATTACCAACTTCATTAGCATGATATTCTATGAGAACCACATAATTCCAAATAGATTAGTTATGTGCATCCAAATAGTCTCAACTTATTCACATGGATCCTCACCTATGGCTTCAAATGGTGGTCCAATAAGAAATGTCTCTTTG
This sequence comes from Torreya grandis, assembly GCA_037957365.1. NCBI lineage: Eukaryota > Viridiplantae > Streptophyta > Pinopsida > Cupressales > Taxaceae > Torreya > Torreya grandis. The sequence continues at coordinate 1,142,547 of JARHVA010001744.1, read as the reverse complement.
ATCCCCATGGTGATCTCAATAAGATTAGGATTCTTCTTGGTTACAAGCTCTTCAATCTCATCAAGGAGTTCTACATACTTTATCCAATCTTGGTCATTGTATTCCATGGGAAACTCTTTGTCCACCTTCTCAAGTAATTGACCCTCAACTTGGTAAAGATATTCAAACTCTTGAAAGAGCTTCATTTATAGCTACCAATCATCCTTTTGTTCTTCACTTTGGTCCATTTGGATAAGATCAATTTGAAGGGTATCTTGATCTTTTTCAATAAGAGATATCTCAAACTCATCTATGACTTCCATTTGTATCAATCCCTCATGGGGTTCTCCCATATCAAGACTAGCCTTCTCATTCTACTTTCGCATCCCTAGAGTATCACTTCATTCTTGAAACTCCAAAACATTAATGGAATCCTCATATGGAGATTTAACCTATTGTACTATCTCATCATCCAAGTCTACCATCTTAAGTTCCTTAATCTCACTCATGAAATTATGGTATAATTGTTGCCAATGGTCTTCTTCCTCAAGAATGATCTCTGCTTCAACAATGGTTCCATGTGAGTTGTCTTCATGGCTACCTTTCAAAGAAAGATGAGCTTGTATTTATCCCTACAACTCATCTTATTTGGCATTATGAAATACTAAAACATGCTTGCCTTTCCAAGTTGTGTTCCAATAATGAATTCATATTTTGACTCTGACAATTCATCATTATCAGTTATGATTTCAACATGGAGCTTACTGATTACATCTTCAAGGAGTAGCATAGGATATTCTTAGGATGAATCTAAGAAATATGAGATATATGTGATACCTCTTTGGTCCAAATGCTTGTCTTTGCTAGCCATGTCCTCTTCCTTCTTTTGCATACTGCTTTGGATGGATTTCTAAGAGGGAAAGGACTTAGATTATTGAGGATGAGAGGGAGGGGGTTGAATGACTTTGGGTTTTCTTAACTGCATGATTTGAGTCTAAGATGGAAAATATAGAATTTCTTCTTTACCCTTTTGATTCTAGTTCTCCTCCTCCTTTGTCTTCATCTCTAACTCTCTAATTTTCCTATCCATATTCTTTTGAAATAGATTTTCTTTAAAGTGATTAGTGGCTTCATGAAGATAAGGAACACAAGAGGATTCTTGAGGAGGGGTGAGAGAGACTAGTATAGGTACATATTCTCCTTTAACTTGGGATTTCAGATCTAGATTTGTCTTACTTTTCCCACCCCATGACTTCACCACTTGATTCCATTTTGGAACCTTGAAAGACTTCCTAAGGGGTTTGTGAGGAAGAATGGAGTCTTGGATCTCAATAATAGGTTGTTCCACAACAATCTCCTTCTTTCTTTGACAACTTTCTTGGATATATTTCTAGGAAGGAAAGGCCTAAAAAATATATGAATAACTTGGAATACTCAAAGGGTCACTTGGAGTGGTTTTGAGGAGGAATGGGTGGCACATAAGAAGGCTAAGGTGGTGTTTATGAAGGCACATAATATTGGCAAGGTTGGACCTACTGCTCTTCAAGGCCTTTTAGCTTATTCTCAATGTTTTGAATGTAACCACTTACATCCATCATCTCACCTATGAGATTCCTCCAATTTGCTTTCTCAAAAGGTGGCCATTCTTCCTTCACTTACTGCAATGACTCCCTCACATGATGGATCTAGTGATTAGGGACATCTTGGCCCTAATAGTTTTATGAGCACAATTCTAGTGCATACTTGTCAAGGCTCACTATGGTTCACTTAAGTGATGGCATAGATGGCTCATGATAGAGATGGTGAGGAGCAATATTCTGATGGGCTTGTTGTTCATATGGAGGATCAGGTCAATACTCTTGCATGTATGATTGATTAATATCTTCCTACTACTAGTGAGGGTTATAGTGGGATGCATATGGATCATTTTGAAGCTATTGATGAGGAGAAGAAAGATAGAACTCTTCTCTATAGGTTGTCATAGCCTAAAAAACACAAAATAGCTGAAATCATGAACAAGAATATGATTTTTACCTTGAGGTACAGATCAAGGAATACTTGAAACTACTTTTAAAGATGAACATGCTACAAACTTGATTTAATAGGTCCCACTAGGTGTGCCATAGATTTTATGGACTTAGATTGCACCCTAACTGATAAAGGGATTATTCAGGTTCTCTTGATCAGAGTCATCTTAGCATGGGAATGACCCTAGGCTATGGGTTACCTAAATTTGGTTTAGACCTTTAGGATTTTTAATGAGGCTAGCTCCTCAGATGCATCACTTGGCTCATTTACAATAAAACCTACTGATTACTTGGGATGAAAAGGGAAAAGAGAGAAACTAAAAGGGAAACCTAAAATAATGGTGGTGATGCACGTAAAATATTATTCATCTACTCGTACTTGAGCTTACAAAACACTAATGGGATAGAATAAATGACTAGATCTATAACTCTAAATGTTTGCCATGTACCAATATTTCATGTAGAGGTTTAACCAAGTGATCAAATCTAGATGGAAATGATGGAAAGGCCTAATTCAAGGCACTAATCCAGTCAATGTATCCATTGTTAGCTTAGTCAAGTGACATTTAAACACTAAGCATGACTTGCATAACCAAATAATCTACCAGCTAGGTGAGACCAGGAGTTGAGAAGGAAGAGAGCTCTACCATGTATGTAAATAAAACTGGCATGAACACACTAGACTAATAAAATGAAATCTAAAAATAGTCATCTATTAATCTTAAGAGGTTATAAGGCTCAATCTTGGCAGATTCTAGTCGTGCCCAAGAGAGGGATCAAAGAGATCTTTTTATAGGATCCAAAACCTTTATTTATATCAAAAAGGGAGAAAAAAAGACTTGGAAACTTTCTCGAAAGAGTGTATAAGGGGTCATAATGATCAAAATTTATGCAGCCTCCTCAATCTCCTGATTGTATTAATGCCATTGGTATCACAATGACAAAATATTTATATCTATGGACCTAGTAGAACCGTGATTAAGTCTGCTTTGGGCAGATATTTGTTGAGAGTATGGCTCAAGATTCTCCTCCATTAATTTCATGTATCTACCTATAATTTGAAATGTGAACTTGAACCTAATATAGATTGAAAACCAATTTAAAATATTGGTTTTCCTATAGTTTTTATGTCGATGATGCTCTGCTTGATGTCTAGTCCTATTTTATCAACAAGCTACCAAACTTTGATCTATAATAGGTAAAAATACCTATTTTTCCCCTATAAATTCCAACCTAGATCATTCATGAGCTTTATTCCATTCATACTTTCTCACCTTAGTAAAAAACTATCCATTTGACCTTCGTTGAAAGTGTCCTGGTCCTACCCTTTGTTCATTGGCTATTGGAAACTGACTCAAATAATTAATCTATTAGCCAATATCACATCATTGATCCTAATTTACATGATAAAACATAGTTTTTTGATCCTCTACCAGCTTAAACATGCTCAAGCCACTTTTCAACCATGCATCTATTCTTAGAATCCTTGACTCTTTCACTTAAATACATGCCATTAGATCTAAATCCACTATTAAACATGAGCCATTGATCTACCTAGGCCCATTAACCTATTAGTCACCACACACCATTGGATATTCTACATGATTGAACATTGATCATTGATCTTGATTTTTGAATATAAATAAATATTTCATGGGGCTTGAAATTGACATTTGTGTGCCTATATTTGATGTCTAAATGAACATATTTGATGTTTACATGACCATCACTGAGATATTTGAAAACCAATAGTAACTTTCCATGAATTAAATTTGATGTTTTCACACTTTTTAATTAATGTCTATAGGAACATTAATGACATACATGCAACCATCAATATTTGGACCCTAATGGATGACTGTTGGGCTTAAACTTTGACACTTGCACAAATGTCACTTTGCTTCCCATGCATTTTCCCTACAACCAGAAATTATTTCAAACTTTATGTTTTGGCCTTTTGATTTTGTCAAAACCATATTTGTGGGAAAAATGTCTGAAATAAATATGTCTTTGAGGAAATTGTCTTGGATAATTTTCTCAAAATAAATTTGTCTTTGTCTTCGAGACTCTGTTTGCAGGCTTTTTGCATCCGAAACATTTGTTGTGGATAAAATGCCCAATGGAATGAGCCTTCAGCTTTTTTGTTGTGGATAAAATGTTTGAGATTCTTTAGTAACTTTGTGATGGAACCTTTTTATGGATAATTTGTCTGAAAGAATTTAGTCTTTGAAAATATTATTGCATAACTTCTGTCCAATAGAGATGAGTCTTCAGAACTTTTAATACAGAAAAAATGTTTGAAAGAATTTGCCAATTTTCATAAAAGAAATTATGCTTAGATTTTGCCTCAAATAAATGTTTGAAACAAATTGGGTCTTCGGGCTTTTTTGTGAACAAAATGTCTAAAATAATTCCCAACACTTAGTCAAAAAAGCTTGAAACAATTTCTTCAAAGGAAATATTAGCACTTAGCCTAAATAAAAAGTCCAAAATAATTGAGCCTAGCCAATTAAAATCCCCCCAAAGAAATTCCAAGTAAAGACTTATCCAAAACAAAGGTTTAACACTTAGCATCTTGGCTTGTAGGATTTCCCAGACTTATGCTTAAAACTATTACTTGATTCTAGACTTTGTTCAGCCTTTTATACTATAAACTTCAAGAAAAGCTCTGTATGTGGGATAAAATTGGCTAAAAATTAGTTAAATACCTCATCATCCTTAATAGATTCTAAATTAAATGATTAGTGAAATAATTAAGTTCTTATTTATCGAGTCATGAGATGATTTCCATTAAGGTAGCCAAGACAACTAGAGTAGGCAACTCTATGAACCGAACTCCAAGTGCAACCTCAACATGTTGTAAAAATGAGGAAAATTATTCCTTCAATCTAAAACATCAAACCCATGTTTGTTATAAAATTGGGTATGATAAATATCTCAAGAGGGTCATCATCATTGAGGTAAATATTTAAACATGAAGGTGTTACCCAATACAACAAAGTACCATACAATTTCCATGAAACATTAATATAGTGTATCATGTAACTAGCCGATCTAATCATAACCAATAAATATAACATAATAATATCCATTCTCTTGTCTAATATAGTACAATAAGGAGAACTTCAAGGTGTGATCATCATGATTATGAAAGGTGAAGGTAAGAGAACCTCCAATAGAACCAATATCGATAATCATGGTTAATAAATAATGGGGTAAGCAAACAACATAAGGATAGAAATTAAAACCATAATTATCGTAGTGGTTTATTTTCTAAAATCATGTAACCATTTGTATAAAGAGTTAACATTAACATATTTTTAGATAATTAAGGTAATGCTACGTGTTGAGTTTCATAAGTCATTCTCTGACTTGAGGTCCTTACACCACATTGCCCTTTTTATAGTCAGCTTAATGATTAATAATTGAGATCAATCTGATAAGTATAAAATAATAACCATAACATTAAATCCTTTGATTATGAACAAATCGACTAATCTTCAAAACATGGAAAATTATGGGCTTGTTCTGATTTATTTAGATAGATATCATGTTAATAGTTTATTGTGCATGGTCTTACATTTGTTAACCTATTTCTAGTTTTATACATTGATTAAAAAGTGCTAAAACACACAATTTATTCATTTCCAATAAGAATTAACCCATAGTATTCCAAAATTAAAGACTCATCATGATGTTATTGCTTAAGTCACAAAATGAACCAACAAAAGACTATGATAAATTAGTACAAGGTCAAGGCATATCACATTGTGCAAGAAAAGATTCCATAAGGATAATAACATCTAAATGACCCATAGTAAACAATTGGTTCAAGCATGTACATATATTCCTTGGCCAAACAAGAATACTCACATACATGATAATCAAAGAAATTCCATAACTAGGAGAGATAACAATAACAAAATAATTTCTTCCTAACTCTTAACAAATCATTTCCTTTAACACATGCACTATGTGCCCAAAGACTTCACCCACATTATACATATGCACACTAACATTATCTATATCTAAAAATTTAAAACTCCCAATAAATCAAGTAAATAACTAACACCATACACAAATCATTCCTTATCATTTCATTTTTTTATGCAATATCATTACACATAAGATCAAAATCATAATCATCAAAATAAACACCAACTAGTATTACTAAATGCTAATATTTAAGGTGGTCAAATACACCCTTTGTAGCCTTCTGAAGCTACTATAATAACAAGAAACAAATATAATAATAGCTTACAAAAGAATAACCATATATTTGCTTAGCAAAAATCAAGGTATCAAAGGAACATAACTAATAATGTGTACTAAGAAGTAAATAAAGCATAAGCATGGTTATATACATCAGATTATTTGTTTATGCATATTACACTTTTCCTTACATTAAATCACATAGCTTACTTCCTCATTCTAAAATATCTCATAATATTTCCACAATGATAAAGAATGTGCCCTCATCATTATTAACCCAACAAGGAGCTTGACATTAACTCCTACACATTCCATATGAAAGATACAAGATTAAAACTCATAAAACATGAGGATTTAAATAACAAATAAAATTTTAGTAATTTTAACTCTAAATAATCATCCAATGAAGGTTGGACATCAACATTCCACTACTTCAACCATGCCACCAACACAAAGGTTCAAGAGAACAATAAGAACTCACACAAGTGCAATAAAAGCCAACCCCATATACATATTCAAATAAGAAAAACATATCCAACGCATCTATATTAGCTAAAAACAAAGGAACAACTCACAATTATTTGATGGTCACCCTTCAAATCGACATAGTTCCTAGAAATGCATGAATATAATCATCAATTTATGCTCCCCATGACATCCACATCGACCTATGGCAAAAATAGAGGCAATATGAAAGGTCACAATAGGAGATAAAATATAAACACAATATATTACTAACCACCCCACCAAATTTTCCCTAATTGAGGATAAGATGAAACATGTAGGAATCCAATGGTAACTATTAACTAAAGGAGTAATTTCAATTATTGGTATTGCAAATCCATCATGAAGTCCCATAAATTCATAATGGATTTAAAATCTCATTTTTAAAGATCCATTTAATTTATACCATCTCTAATAGAGTATAAAAATGATATATATATATATATATATATATATATATATATATATATATATATATATATATATATATATATATATATATATATATATCCATTAGATCAAGCCACCAAACCATTAAACTAAGTAAAGAAAGAAGATTCAAATTATTAACTTGTAAGTCACATTCCAAATCAAATATGCATAAAGAGGTTGATAATATTCAAAAAGAATGTTCAATAAGATTTTGGGTGAAGGTTAACTTAATTAACCACATTGACATGCCATTTAGAATCTATTGGAGAGTTGTCATGGAAGTGTCCATGTGAGTGGATGAAGTGCCTTGATAGTCTATGTGACAATGACAAAGTGTGCAATGTGCTTGTCCTAACATGCTTAAAGTATGATTGGTTGATCTTCTATTTTAGC